>NQII01000843.1:573732-622380 GCA_002778355.1 Clitarchus hookeri | reverse complement strand
AGGGGGGTATGCGCAATCGTCATGTCATATGCACATGGATTGTGCAACATGGATAATGCAATCAATAAAATAATTCAACAAAATAAAGTGCAGATGCAGAAATGTTGGTGACGTGCTGGACGGGAGCGAAGTGAGATTTCAGACTGTGTTGTACTTGTGAATGGGGCTGCTACGTCTGGCCATGGGTCAGAAGTTTGTCTAAGCTGGAGCCAGGATATCGCCTGGGACCACTGGGGACTATGGTGCCGACTTTGTTATTCTAGGCCGTCACCTATAGCTGGAACAATTTTTCTCGTTTGATGCTTAGAAGCAAGGGTGCGATAAGGGCAGTACTGCCACGCTCAGAAAGTGCCCCATCGCCACTACGGCTCAAGGCTCTGAACTGGCCTGCAGTGTTTTCGTCCTGTTGCGTGTACCTATGGGACTTTAAACGCCGACTTTATAATTTTAACGATGGAAGATCTGTAGCAAAGTTCAGTACAGGTTCCTATAGAAGATTCGCTCGTGAGTGAGCGAAGAGATTTGAGCGGCTCAAAATATCGAGGTATTGAGAGACGATGAGGGTGAAGCGAGGTGAGTATGGTGCAGCGCCGGAATGGAAGGGCGGGGGAAACGGGAGATACCAGAGAAAACCCGTAGACCAGCGGCATCGTCCGGCACGATTCCCACATGTGAAAATCCGGGAGTTACACCACCGGAAATCGAACCCGGATCGCCTAAGTGTGAGATGAATAGCCTGACCACTACGCCACTGCGGCTGCTAAGTTTTGCTCGTGTCAGGGTAGTATGCTTTAAGACAGGGTGTTCTGAAAACGCCGTTTTTAACGATTCTGGAGAGCGCCCTTAGTAATATTTATGACATGCACGATGTCTTAAAAGTATCGTTCTCTTTACATGTTTAATTTTTGAAAGTAAACTCATTCAGGACTCACTTAATATTTTTGTCTGGCATGCAGGCTCCCAGTTAAGTTGAGAGCGAATAAAAAAAAAAAACTTCCAAGTCATGACGTTGTATTGCACTTGTAATGTTTTTAATTTAACGACAAATCAAGTTGGTGTTTTTTGTTCTATAAACACGAGAGTGCGAAATTGCATATTAGTGACACATTTAGGCCCTAAGTTCCTAACTATTTCAGGTTTCCACTTCACTGACAAGAATAAAGTCATGATGCCCATTCCAATACACATGGCGGAAGTATACGAAATGAGGAAGAAAGTAGATGTTAAGCATGGCTTTCAGAAGTGCTCAGTAAACCATAAAGGGGAAATTGAGGTAGTGTTCGTTTTAGCTGTGCAGCATCCCCCGTGTGTGTTCCTACACTGACTGCTTTTCTGCTAATATCACTATAAAACAACGTGGGTAGTATTTGAGGTTAGAACACTGTTTATGTAAAGGCCCTTTCACACGATCGAATTAAATTCATTGACTGCTATATGACGTTATAAAAAGTCTTAATCGCGGCCATTCTCTCTTTCAATGTCTTGCATGTCTCGTTTTCCTTCAATATTTTCGTTTAGAGCATTATCTAAATTTTCTTGAAACCAAAATTTAAATCGCTTTATTACAGCTTTTCTTAGAGTTTTAATGGAAGGAATCTCATANTTAGAACACTGTTTATGTAAAGGCCCTTTCACACGATCGAATTAAATTCATTGACTGCTATATGACGTTATAAAAACGTCTTAATCGCGGCCATTTTCTCTTTCAATGTCTTGCATGTCTCGTTTTCCTTCAATATTTTCGTTTAGAGCATTATTTAAATTTTCTTGAAACCAAAATTTAAATCGCTTTATTACAGCTTTTCTTAGAGTTTTAATGGAAGGAATCTAATANTTAAATTTTCTTGAAACCAAAATTTAAATCGCTTTATTACAGCTTTTCTTAGAGTTTTAATGGAAGGAATCTAATAACAATATAGATGTGTGCGCACATTTAAAGTTTTTAGAGAACAAGGATACATATTTAAAAAAAATAAAATTTACGATAAAACGAAGAAAATTGGTTAAGTCAATTATTTTCGTGTCGTGCACGAGTCGTAGATACTTCTAAGAGTTTTACTTTTGGAATTTTTTAAACTGGGTTCATTGAAAAGTTTGTGATAAATTTTCATGTGGAAACTTGAACACTTATTAAATGCAATTAAATGAAAGACAGATGAGCTTATTGTTTAGTTAAATATGTTGAATACAAGTAATTTAATTCAATAAATATTTGATAGCGTGAAACGGCCTTAAAAATAATACTTTGAGACATTTTTACACATCCTATAACTTAGTTTTAGTTCAATTAGAATATGCTGAAGTTAGTAAATGCATTCTATTTAAACGTAAAAGGCTGGGTCTGTTGGAAATTCAATTGTAAACAAAGACGTTCATCACTGTCGAACACGTGATTTCGACAGTTGTGTTGGCCATGAGTGAGTCAGTGTCGGGGTACATGAGCGTAAGACGGAAATCGTTTCACTACATATTTAGCATATGTAACTAACCGTGAACAGCTCGTATGCATATATACCCAAAGACTAAAGATGGCGTAGACAGCCTATTCGTCTTCTGCGCATGTATCCAACATTGAACTACCCCAAAGCAACACAACTGCCAAAGTCCCACGGTCAACATTGATGAAAGTGTTTTTTTAATAGCTCTATTTTTACACGGCAAGCACTATCATATGAGTAAAATACTTTTACCAATGTGAATATAATCAAATGCATTACAAGTTGGTTAGAAGAAGTATACATACATCTCAAAGCACTTGTATACTAAACAGTGTTCTAACCTGAAATCCGATCCACGCTATTTTTTCAAGNGTATACATACATCTCAAAGCACTTGTATACTAAACAGTGTTCTAACCTGAAATCCGATCCACGCTATTTTTTCAAGCCGTGGTGGCAGAAAAGCAGTTCAATGTTGGGACACGGAAATTAGTTGTGTGCAGCCAGCGAGATCGGCCTACCTCATCTTTAGTCTACGTATATCACCTATATTCGCTCTCTGGGGTGGCGTTCCGAAACGTTACTCCGAGAGTAAAATAACAGAGAGTAACAGCTGAGGAAAGTAAGAGTAAATGTGTTTTCGGAACGAGCATGATGTTAATACCATGCTGTCCTTACAAATATATACTGAATAATCAATCAACCTAAATACCAAAATATATTTATCACTTTACCCAAATTCTTTCTTAAAAAAAAAAAAGTTAAATATACAAACGGCTTTATTTGCTATAATTTAGTCATAAACATTACGTCTACAAACGCAGCAATTTATACAAGTTAACTTTTAAATAAAAATACGAATTTTATAACTCGTCATTTGTAATTTCACCGTGCGTGTCTGTAACCAGAGTGTCCACATTTCCTTTCAGTTTGCTCAATTTGACTAAACTTCCCACCGTTTTCAGTTTACCATTCTTTGCTCGCTGAAAAAGTGCGTGTAAATGTTTTACCCTGGCAAGGTGCTCACAGTAACTACTCTGCAGTTTTTGGGACACCGCCGAGAGAAAGTAAAACAGCTACTCAATGTGTTTCGGGATAGCCAAAGAAAAAAGTTCACTCGCAGAGTAACAACGCTTTGGAACGCGCGCCGCCCTGGTAGAGCGACGACGGCGCCCCTCGCGGCGGCGGCGGGAAGTTACTCGGGGGGGAACGCTGACGTCACACTCCGGAGGCGGACGTCCCGCTAACGGGGGCTAATCACCTGCCTTCCTTTTTTGGCCTTGCGGGCGCTAACAACGCGGGCCGAGGGATGTGCAAATAGTTTCCCTTCTGGCCTCGCACCAGCACCGCTTACTTTTCGAGGGGGGAGCTTTAGCAACACCGCACTGACCACCCGTTCGCCACTGACGAGCAAACATCCGACGGCGAAAGCGCGGCTTGGAAACGTTGAGAAAATACTGAAAAATCCACAGGAGCAGAGTCGCGTCCCGTTCCTTGCACGGTTGCAATAACTCGCAAACCCGAGGACAGTTTTAAGGGCACTGCCTACCGGCTGGCAGCTGCGATATTCTAGTAGGAAATTTCATGTTAACAAAATTTCGCCTCAATAACGTTCATTTTAAAAATAGGAACTAAAAAAAAAAAAGTATTCTTCCAGAATTTTTTATGAGAAGTTCCCTACGAAAATATATTTTCAATAAAGATAGGCAGTACGTGCTTTTTTTTTTTTTTTTTTTTATAACATAACTATTAAATATTTGTTGCAAACATACTATACATGTTATGGATACATATCTGCTGTACGAAACTTTTCCTTAAAATTTTTAAAGAATACATTTTGTTTGTAACACCTATCTTTAAAATTTCCTTAACATGGAATTTCCTATTTAAATTTCGCATCTGCCAGCCATATTTCATTATAATATTTTCTTTCATTAACTGAAAGAGAATTATATAATGACCACATAAATTTAAATATTTGTAATCAAATGGTTAGAGTTTTTAAAATATAGCACCGAAAAAAAAAATTCCGGAATATGGAAGCCCAATGTTTGTATGATTCTAATTAACTTTGCCAACTAAATGACATGTCATCTGATGCAAATCATATACATAACATATTAATTAAGTATTAAGGCTATTTAATTAATGGGTACTCGGCTATTGGCACCCTAAATCTATTCTAAAATAGGTATTCATATGTTTGCCAACACATTTTTATTCGTTCAAGAGAGACTAATATATATATATATATATACATATATATATATTTATATATATATTATTTTCTCTCGGACGCATACAAATGTGTTGGCAAAAAAATCAATACCTATTTTAAAAGAGATTCAGGATACTAGTAGCCATGGTTAAATATCCTTGATAGTAAATTAACATATGTATATGATATAGATTCAGATGTAGGGACATGTGTTTTTCGCGAATAGGTTTCAAGACCAGTTGTACTCCAAAACACTTTTGTTCATATGCACTTTCGTTGTTTGATGATTTTATGTGTCACGTACCTCAAGTGTCTGTTCACGAATCATGGACGTTCAGTATCGGAGTACTTTATTACGATTGGTCCAGTCAAATGAGATGAAGTTTTTTTTTCACGTAGACATGCGGCCAATAACCAAAGGAAATTGTGTTTGTGGACGTAGGATATTGAAGTCTAGCATGGCCATAACTATTTTCGCGAAATACACCTGTCCCTGTTCATATGACATGTGACATTTTAGGCAAAGTTAATTATGAGCAGAGCAACTTGGGCTCCCCTATTCCAAAGTTTGTTTTCGACTTTTCGGTGCTATATTTTGTAAACTATAATCATTTAACCACAAATATTTACATTTCTGTGGTCCTTATATGAAATAGAAAAAAATTGTGAAATATGACCTAAAACCCGTGTGCCAGGATAAAATTCTCCGTACAAGGTCGGGCGGAAGCTTCCACGAGACCTGCTACCCGAGCTTGCATGCAAGCAGGTATGGAGGTTTCTCTGCAATAATCTGTCATACGATACTTGCTGCCGCACAAGTAAGGGCGAGTTCATTTTTTATGATTTTACTTCTGCAACTGTGGTTCAGGAACAATCTTCACTCGCGACTTCAGCATTGTCCGTTCTTGCGCCGAGACTAATGGTTTTGTTGTTATAGCTTGGAACTTTCGTGTAAAATAAAAACGAACATTTGCCATGATTTTCACACAGCGCTGTTTTAGAATCTGTAAACATTTTTGTCTTTTTTTATTTACTAATTATACATGTTTAATAGACTTAGCGTTATTTCTCAAAACCAAATAAACAAAATAACGTCACCATCCTTTCTCTATTAGGCTAAAATTTCAACCACGTAGGAATACTTCCATTGAAAATTGCACAGGACCAATTACGAAAACGTCAACTAAAACGGCCAGCAGATGGATAAATCTTCCATAGAACCATCCATATACAAATTTAAAAAATTCTGTACTTGTCACAAGCGATTCTTTGGAAAATAGTTGCAAAAATTGTTCTTGTAACTCTACAGATGAAAAATTGCACATTTAAAGCACCCTATGTGANCTTTGGAAAATAGTTGCAAAAATTGTTCTTGTAACTCTACAGATGAAAAATTGCACATTTAAAGCACCCTATGTGATAACATACGAAACTGTTTATTTAGTTCAATGTTTATAATAAAATTGAAATCTACAACCCTTCCTTGTTAAAATTCAGCATCAGTTTTACACAATACGCACGAAGGTTTTGTGTAATTTACTCTAATTTATTTGTAGAGTTACAAAAATATCTTTCGCAACTAGTTTGCAAAGAAATCCTTGTGCCAATATTAAAAAAATTTGCACAGTGGAAGCAGCTATGCAGGATTGCATGGGAACTTCCAACGATTCTTCCATTGTGGCACATTGGATTTAGCGGGCCTTGGTTTCAGCACAGAATAAGAAAGTACACAGAGGCGAAATGGCGTTGCGTTTCCTTTGACGTGGGCGTACACACTCGCTAATTGGCTGGGCTAAGGTCTG
Organism: Clitarchus hookeri; assembly: GCA_002778355.1. Lineage (NCBI taxonomy): Eukaryota > Metazoa > Arthropoda > Insecta > Phasmatodea > Phasmatidae > Clitarchus > Clitarchus hookeri. Next base: position 615,922 of record NQII01000843.1, on the reverse strand, counting down.
GACGTGAGATTTGTGTCTGATTGACCTACTGCGCGCTGCGAAACGTTGCCTATTGGCTGGCTTTCATGTCGACAAGTACGTTACCCAAACGCTGATTGGCGAACGGCATTCCGACATGTTGTTGGCCAGTGACGTAAATTTGCTGGCGTGTGTTGCTGGAGTTCGGGAAATAAGAGGCTGTTTTACCTCTGTATTCTTACGCATTCTGTTGTTTCAGCTTTCGGCATGAAACGAAAATGGAGACCACGCAGTATATCGTGAGAGTAGACACAGCTTGTAATGCTGCCGTGCGTAACATAACCTAGCATAACTGCGAAGAACTACGCGAAATGAATGCGTCTTCCGGATGGACACTTCGACACATCCAACTTAGAACATCGTATCTGCATACATTAATAATGACAGTTACGATGTTCTTAGTTGAAGGGCATTAAGAGTTAAGATCCGCTCTGAAGATCTTTAAACTTCTACTCTAAAATTCTGCACGTCACTCGTGGGAACATTTCGGGACCAACGTGACATCTCGTCTGCTCTGAAAGTTTACTGCACTTCGTCTGATCCAGTTTTAACTTAAGTATGATATATTCAGGTCATCCTATAGATGAATATGTAAATATTAATTTCGTGGCCTGTCGGAAGACTCGCCTTCTGTTTTGAAACGTCCGCATGGATTCCACGAAAACGGTTCACTTGAAAGTGTTCCGACAAGACGACCTTTCCTGCTAATTCAGGCGTGCTGATCCATAGTTTGAGTTAACAAATCTTTTGCAGCTTAGTGTTACAAAGTTTTATGCAAACACAAAGCGGCGATCCTATTTATTTCAAGAAGAGGGATGACATTTCCAAACGAATTTTCAGAGGTGTAAAATCTCCGTCATACGAAACGTTCCACACCTATTTCTTCATTAACCACAAGTACTTTATGACATTTTTAATTTGAAACATTTGAAAAGTTGATTTTCACAAAAAAAAAAGTTGTACGTACGTTTTTGTTTTACAGTTTGGTAAGGAACAGAACAACCTGACGGAGTTTGTCGGCGTTGTTCAAACCCATTTTGTGTATATCTATAAATCGTGTTTCTGTTGGTAAACAAAATGAAGACAAACATCCACAATGATTTTCGCATTATATTATTTTGTCAATTGTGCTGATTGTGTGGACCAACGTTGGGGACGTGGACATAGGTAACGATCTTTCCACGTCTTATTTAGTCTATAACTTATACAAAAACATTTTCAAATAGTTTTTTTGCGGGAGAGGGAAGCGTTTACCGTAATGTTCATTTATAAAATTTCCTTCGAGAAATGTAGGAATGATAGCAGCAGAAAAAGGAGCCCAACCGACTGAGCGACTGGGGGAAGAAAAGCATTTCATTTCATTGCGTGTATTACCGTTTCAACTTTTATGCCGGTTCACAAACTAAACTACGTCAAACGCACATATGAAATGACACAGACACGTATCCATGCCATGTTCGGGATTCGAACCCAGAACCCTGCACATGACAAGCCAGTGTGCATTCGCTATACCTTGGTGGCACGACGAGGGTAGTCAAGTTACAATTCCTACTCAATAGCACACTACTTGTTACTTATTTTATTTAATCTGCTGCAAGTTTATTCTAAATGTTTGTTTACTTTATGTTTATTTTGACTTCAAATTTTTAATTCATATTTTACTGTTATTTGTCATGTAATAACTGTTTACAATGTTCTCATGGTTGCAGACATTTGAAACAGCTTATCCTTTCTTTTAAATAAAAAGATTTTATTCGCAAGTTATTAACTTCAGATCTTTTTCAGAGTAACCTCACGAAGAATATTTGCTTCTTTTGAAAATACAATTTGATGGCTGGAATATTTGGCTTTCTTTCTCACTGGCATAGTTGTTTTGTAACTATATTTTAAGCATAGTTCATAAGCCCCTAGCACTCTGTCAAATGTTTCCGTCGAAATGCCTCTAATTTGGTTAAATAAAGTTGGGAGGTTGTGATATCACCGAAACTTCTTTAGCCCTGCGATGTTTGAATAGCTTGATGCCTTCACTTAGTCGCAGAAAAAACCGGTTATATATTTTTTATATCTGACAGGTTAGACAATTACAATTGTGCTCAACAAGAACAATTGTTTCCGACACTACAAAACTTTAAATTTGCAAACAATAACTGAAAACAAAATAAGGTTATGGAGATTTTTCTTTTAAACTTGTCTGTTCATGGAAAATAACTTTTATTAATACATTTTAAATTTGGTTTGAAAGGGGAAATTAATTACAATATTCTAAACATTTATTCTTGTAATGTGCTACATGATAACTAGGGAAATGCAAAGTTCGTCTTTCCTCGCGTCTTTCACATTCGTTTGCAGAGTCATGTGATTATTACCTTCTGGTACAGTGAGTACTCATTATCTCTTCTGACAAAATATCACGGGATTGGGCCATACCGTCGTAAATTGTTTGTTATTAGTTGTGAATTATCATAGGTATGTGAGATAATTTATGGTACGATGACAAAAGCTGTACGAATGCACGTATGTTTGAAAGCTCTTCTGTCTCTGAATAATAATGCCAACTTTGCAGGTATTTAATGGCGGTATTCAGCTCTTCTAAAATAGTGTATACATAAAAGTCCATAAAAGTTGGTTAAATAAAACATTTTGACAGTGTGAAACGTTTTTAAATATATTAAATATTATTTTATGGGAAAATTTGATAGCCAGGTCTTCGTCAAACAATCCTCTTAGAAATTTACAATTGAAGGCGATAATCTGGCAGGTGTGACAGGGGCTTGAAGTTTCGCTGTGAATGAGTCAAGTCTCATATAGGATGTGAGCTTTTGGCAAGTTTGCCATACCACATATGATTCAAGCTTGATTCAAGTCAAATATCTCATTACTAACACACATTTGCTAATGGCAAGCTTGCAGATGGCTTGAAACTTGCTTGCAGCTTGCCAAGGCAAGCTTGCAATAAGTTTTACTAATCAAGTTGGTTACAAGCTTGACACGTGGAGACTAGTTGGCTTGATTCAAGCTTGATCCACACTTGCTGGCTTGCTGGAAAGACTTTGCCGTCAACTAGGAGACTTCATTACAAACAACAGTGATTAAAATGGCTCAAGCCTCTGTGCTATATGGGAGAGAAAAGTAAAGTTTGAAATAAGCGATGAACTTCAGTTATTCAGAAAAATGTTTGGCACTACAGGATATGATTACATCTGTAGCCATATACAACTAGTGCATAATGCTTAAATAAATGGCATGATAAATATTTCGGGATATAGATGTGTTTCGCAGTGGTTTGGATAGAGTGGATAGTGGTATGGGGGATGTAGTTACCTAGCGTGTTGAGGCCGTAGTGCGCCTGGTAGACGGTGGAGCCGTTGGACGACATGGTGGACGTGATGGGCAGGCTGGAGCTGAGGCCGGACGAGCCCAGCGCCGAGCCCTGGTTCAGCTGGCCGATGGACTGGCTGAAGCCGCCCATCGCGACGCCGCCTTGCCCCAGCTGGCCCAGACCTGCGCACCACACGTCCTCTGCCCGCTAAGTCGACCCGCTGTCCCTCCTCGAGCTCTTCCATCATGATTGCTCTTTGTACAACTGACGATGAAGATGACCGTGAATAATGACGTACAGCTTTCAACATGCTCACTGTTTGAATAACTGACGATGGAGATGAACATGCATAACTGAAGATAATGATGACCCACACAATTCAGCCTGTTCACTGTCCATACAAATGACGATGAAGATGACAATTATGATGATCCACACACTGTTTGTATAACTGAAGATGATGATGACTCACACACTTCAACATCCTCACTCTGTGTATGACTAACTACGATGATGAAGTTGACCCACGCATTTTTAACATGCTCACTCTTTGTATAACTGATGATGAAGATGACCCATGTAGTTCAGCATGTTCACTATTTGTATAGCTGACAATAGATATGACGATGGAAATGACTTACGTACACAATTCAACATGCTCACTATCTGCATAAGTTGCGATGAAGATGATGATGAAAATGAACCACACACTTCAGCATGCACACTCTTTCTATAACTGGCGATGAAATTGACGATGAAAATTATAACGACCCACAAACTTAAAAATACTCACTCTGTTCATAACTAACAATGAAGATGACGATGAAGATGACCCACGCACTTCAACGTACACATAGGCCCATTTTGATCGTGTTAAACATAGCGATTATCTTACAGTATCACTTAGGTACTACTACAGGCATCGAATGGATTTTTATACCTTTAAGTACCATATGCCTCGAGGACCATAGTTTTAGATTTTAATTTTAGTGACTCAATATATTTACAAAGAATGCCAAATTTCTAGCATGATTCTTATTGTGAAAACAGGTACGTGAATTTTCAGCGCCGATAGGAGTTAGGTGAGGTGTGGATGGAGCGGAGATGGAGTGCAATATTGAGGGTCCCGAGAGGACTCAACGACCAATAATAACATCTTTCTCGTTTCCCAAATGGAAAATTCCGAAATTTTCCCCGCCGGTAATCGAGCCCATTGCCCCACTACACCACCACGGACTTCAATAAACTGTACTGATTTAAGAAATTATCAAGCAACGAAAACCAAGTAAAAATGCTATTACAACTGTTTGGAATTTTAAACAACATATAGAATGTCGATAAAGTTCAGTGAAAGTGAGTTGACTTTTATTATTTGTATATACAAAAGGCCGAGAAACTGTTGATTTTGGTATGAGATTAGATCTTATTTTTACTCTAATGCAGTATCTGCAGGTTGAGCAGTGTTTGGGTTAAATTAAAAAATATGTTTATATCGTTTCTACTATCAATCATCATTTAAAACCTTCTAGAAGGGTAGTATTTTTTTTAATGGTATAAACTTGTCTGCAGTTAACTAAGCACTTTCGATACCAACATTAAAAATTATTCTCGTCCATAATTGCAGTTGTTGTAACATCAACACTGAGTGCAGAACTTCCAGAAACTTTGTTAACGATTATCAAATTTGGTTCTATTTTTCTTAAATTAAAAATAATGGGAACTAAAATCGTTCCATTTTTTTTATATAAGTAAGATTAAGAATCCGGGCATTGTTGCTGATAATTAGACATTTTTATATCTTAATACACACGTGGCAGATATGAAGTTAAGAATGGGTGTCCAATGTGCTCAGTTAAGACCGTTACACAATTGAAAATTCAAGCATTTGACTTTACGCTATGAATATTTGTTTATCAACATGCTGTTTCTTATGGGACATGATAAACAGTATACATATTTGCATGTGCGAAAATAAACGGGCAATAAGATTTTGAAATCTTGATTACCAAAATTCTAACCGGAAGCTAAGTACGAAAATTTTCACCAACCACAACAAGTAGCTACTGTTAGGAACTCCTGGTCTCTCAATTTGGTTAAATTTCCGTATACAAACATGACTGTTGTTTCTTGCGATTCACAATGTAGCAAAAATCTATTTTTTTTAAGCCTAGCTTATGTCTGCAGCTAACGACGCAATACTGCAGGGATAGAAAAATTTCCTTTTAAACATTTTGAAAAGAAAGTGCTCTTGAGAAAAGAATTGATAATGTAGTATACTTGAATAAGCCCGTAGCGTACAAAATGTTTTATTTGATTACACATATTTTAAATATAAGTTCGGTAAATTATGACGAAATCAATTTCATGCTGTGTGGTTGGCAACAATAATATAAAGTGGCCCCAAATCCGGTACGCAAATAAGACTCGAAGTCTAACATTGGAATCCCAACTGTTTCTCTTCTCAAGCTCCTTGCGCACGACAGCGAAGTCTAACCCACGGGTAAATGTACTCGAATTTTTCAAGTGTCTGTGTACTGATAGGTTTGTAAAAGTAACGGAAACGTGAAGTCTCATGAGGAAGTTTTCAATTCTCTAAAGGTATTAAGGTGTAATTTGACACGTAATATTGGATTTATTTCTTGATTTTTAAAGCGTTTAAAAAAAAACCATTTTGAAAGTGAGTCTTTAGCGAACGGCCAAAATATAGATTATGCCAAATTTTGGTAGGAATGATATAACGACATAAGTATGGCTTTTTAGTTTAGTTATTATGTCCGTAATGCAGTGTAAAGTCAATAGCTAGTACGTCAATGAAATAGTTTCTAAATGATCATGTTTATAGGCATAAAGAACCCAAAAAAAAAAAAAAAAAAAAAAAANTAACAGGAATCCAATATGGCTGGTGAAGATTGCCCGTAAGGCTCGCTCTATAATGACATGGATGTGGATGATGCATATGACGGAAGCGAAGCATGTAACTCACTCCGTGCTCATTTCCCAGTGGGACTTATGCGTAATTGTATATTATACGGATTAACGTAAGAAAGCTGGACAACTCACAACTCTCATTTTTGTTTTAATCAATACACTTGCGTAGCTTGGCAGTATTATCTATAGAATAATACATATAGTATGGATAGTAAAATTTGGGATGCATTGTTTTAAAACTTATTTTATAATTTTGTAAAAAAAAATTATTTTGTTTTCGTAGGTTGCGGATCGTTACATTTCCTTGTGTGGTATAATAGCTAAATTTCATCTCGATTCGTCTGCTCAGTTCGTTTAAGTATTCTGTGTTCGTTTTCTTACGCATCCGTGAGTTGAATAACAGGTTTAAAGCTGGGTTTACAATAGAAAAATTAAGCGTAAACTTATGCGTAATGACATGTACAGGAGAACTGAAAATGCGTTAACTCATGTGTTGGTTTCAAATGCAACTGAGCAGGCCATGTGAGGTGTTGTAATTTCCTTAAGCGTTAAAAGAAACACACCATTTTTATCTGAAGTAAATGTTTTGTGGCGATGACCCATCAGAACAGAGCAGTCGGTTCTGCAGTCGAGAAACAGTCTTTCACAGCAATGTAAGCATCACAATTTTTAAAGAATTTTTGTGTATGTGCGTTTTTATGATTACGTTTGTGAATTAAGTTTATAGTAATAAGCTTCTCTGCTAGGAAACGTCTGCTTCGAATAATAATCTGCGTATATGTGTTTGTGTTTTACATACGAGGTTAGGTTAGGAACAAAATTAAAAAGGAAAAGGCTTGTCGCAGGTTTTCATTGGCTGGATTCTATCTTTAGTAGAGCAGCGGTGGTATAGTGGTCACACTACTCACCTCCCACAGAGGCGAACCGGGTTCGATTCCCGTATGGCGATCGCTCCCGGAATTTCGCACGTGGTAATCGTGCAGGATGATGTCTTTGGTCAACGGGGTTTTCTCGGGGATCTCACGTTTCCCCCGCCCTTGCATTCCAGCGCTGCTCCTTACTCACCTCGTTTCACCGACATCGGCTCTCGAGACCTCGATGTTAAGAGCCGTCGAAATCTCTCCACTCCGCTCTATTACCAACGGAATCATGATTGCTAATTGTTCAACTGTAAACCCGGCACCCAAGGACGGAAAGGGCCGAACTGCAGAGGTGGGCAGCTGCTGACCTGAGGTCATGCTGGACACGCCCCAGCGCGTGTCGGCGCTGCCGAACATGCCCGAGGAGCAGAGGCCGTCCGACATGGCGCCGAAGGGCGGCAGCCCGTGCGACGGCAGCAGCGCCCCTGGAGTGCGGAACACGTTCGTCGTCTTCTTCCTCTTCTTCCACTTGGCCCGCCGGTTCTGGAACCACACCTGCCGACACACCGAACAAAAACTAAATACTCGTAAGGTCGACTTGTGATTATAAGGTCGATAAAAAGAAACGCGTGCTTATCAGAACGAGAGAAGGTACTTTTACGAGACGGTTCACTGTCATGTATAGGCTGTACACGATTAGCTGAGAACTTTTTTAATCAACCTTTGAAAAATGTCACTGCTCCTACCTACATATACATTTTAACGGCCACATTGAGTGGCGTGCACCCAGTAAAGTTGGTACTGACTGACGGTAAGTAGTTCCATGTCTTAACGTTGAATAAAAAGTGTTAGGCAAACATTTGAGAATGCTGAAATCATATCTTTTGCTTTATGCTTTTTTAAAATCAGAGAATTAGTAAGAAATATCAAATCAGAAAATATTTAAAACTCTACCGAATTTCCAAGTTTTACTTGGCTAGCGCATGAATGAAGTGATGTGACCCATGGCAAAGTTAATTTTCCGCATGGTGGAAGAATATACAATATGAACACAAGCAGATCTTAAGCAGGGCTCTCAAAAGTGCTCAGTTTACCCTGAACAACATATAGGAACATCCTCGACGTGTAGATGTGTAGTGTGTAGGAAATAGCGATATTTTATTTCGTGTCGTATGTGTAAGACCTTCAGCCAATATAATTGAAATATAAAAGAAGAATAAGAAGTAATATATCACATATAAAAGCATATACTATTTATAAAAGAAAAATTTACGTTTTTACTTTATTTTGCACATTTAAAAACTACGTCTAAATTGTATGTATTAATAATTATATTTTTTTTTGTTTTGTATTATCACGTTTTGTGTTATATTGTTGTTAAATCCTGTGCAGTAAATACTGTGAAAATAAGGACGCAAATAAAATGAAATGAAATGAAACGTTATTTACTAATAAATCACTATTTCACTAAAACTAGGTTAATTTCTAGTGGTGTCAGACTGATTGGTCCAACATAAGATGAGTACATTCACTATGTCAACGTTATATGTAGACTTCTCTATGTAGAAGAAAATGATTGTGAACCTAACTGTACAGGCTGTTCACAGTTAATTAGGCACTTTTGAAATCAACATTTGAAAAATGTCACTGACTCTACTTCCACGTATTTCTTATGGGGCACATTGACCGCCATGCTGCCCGTGAAGTTGGTAACGACGGAGGAAAAGTAGTTCCATGACGTAACGTTGAATGACCGACGCAGCGTTAATATTGCATGGGATTGTTAATTTTACACGTGGCGAAATAATACACAATGTGCATAAAAGTATATCTTCAGCAGGGCTTTCAAACGTGTTAAATTCGCCATGAACAGCATATACTAGCCGTATATACTCCCAACACTCGTTCGCGTCTAATTTATATTTGGGGAACTTCCAAGCTACACGCAATGAAAAGCTTGACTATCACACGGAAGAGAAGGATAGGGGATAAAAAACGAAAACGTTTACATGATAAAGTCACGAACTCTAGGTCAGACGCGCGCTGAGCTGCTTCTATACACCAAACACAAGTCTCACGGGTGTACGTAAACGTTTAAATTTTGCAATCGAAGCCTGTACGTTTACAAAGGCGCGGCCTTCAAATACGTAGACGGTGTCCAGTATACTATATTGTTCACTTAATAGGTTAACATAAATTTTAACAAATCTATATAGTAACACATTATGTGACTACTGTAGGAAATTTGCGCGACGTCTTCGAAAAATACACTGACTGACAAAAAAATTGAAGCACCCAGAATGAATAGTTTAAACGGGATGTTTTTTTTTTGTACATGTGCATACCTTCACTCGGTCTATAATTGATTATGCGATGATCTGTAACGTCTGTAACTGCCACCAGAGTGCATTAGTGGTTCCACTACTATTATAGCCCAAGTGTTATAAGGCGTATGTTGAACGTCAGACGGTCAGTCAAAACCACGAGGGACGCTCACCGAATACAGAGCCGCTTTAGACAGTATTAATTGCACTTTACGGAGTTTGATAAGGCACGTGAGGGTACGTGAATACATCCACACACGCAGTGAAGGTCATGGTCGACCAAGACAGACCACACCAAGAAGGATCGCCATATTGTGCGTCAAGCATTACGCAAACTGATGACATCGGCGCCGGTGATCCGGGCACAGTTACTGGACACTCTAGAACGCTCATTGTCAACCCGCACCATGCATAGGCGACCTACATCAACCGGACTACGGGTCCACCGTCCCATGCGTCGACTGCCGTTAAACACAGAGCAGAAACGGTGGCGTTTGGAGTGGTGCCTTAACCGGGGGACATGGAACGATGACTTTTGGCGTCGCAACATGTTCAACGATGAACCTCGGTTCTGCATCATCACGGATGACCTTGATGTGAGAGTATGGCGACGTCGAGGGGAGTGGATATCTTTCCAATGTTGTGGAGGGACACACCGCCATTGCTCTGACATCACGGCGTGGGGAGCCATTGTGCATGACTTCGGGTTCATTTCGGGTAGTGATTCGGTGGATCCTTGTGGCACAGTGGCACATCAGTGACATCCTACGTTCTCATGTGTCACTCCTCATGAGATGGCACTATGGCACAGTCTTTCGACATGGTGACGTTCGTCCACTAACAGCACTTGCGTTTATGCTGAGGTACTCTTCTGACCAGCAAGGTCCTCCGATCTATCCCCGATCAAACATGTGTAGAATCAGCTCGGACATTAACTCCGACCCGGTGACGATCTGCAGGATATCGAGGGCCAGTTACAGCAGTACGGTTCTGGCTGTCTACGCATCGAAATAGTCGCCAATTAACACAGTTTACTATAGTCCATTCTCGGTTTATTTACACGTTTTGAATCAAATCTTTGGAAAAACACCACATGTATGACATGTTTGGTTGTATATTTTATCTGTAAATCACGATATTTCATTTATAACCAATATGAGTAAAAACAGGGAGAAAATGTGTTTGTTGATAATACCCAGTAAGAAATGGTTCTTATGCAAAATATTATTACACGGAGTGCGCACGAATGCTCTCATTTTCTAAGCTTTGTTTGCACGAGGCGGCGGAATATCCTGGAAGTAGAACTTTGGCGGGGCTTCAGAAAAGTTGGAAGTAACCGTGAATGGAGTATACCTGACATCACACAGGCGGTAATGTCACCTCTTTTTGACAGCGTAGCCATTATTTAATTCACAACCCTCGTAGTTAACATTAGAGCAGAGGTTGCGGAGATTATGAATGATGGAATTAAATGTGATTTCACCCTTCATTATGTGCCTTGGGAGGGGGGAGGGGGGCGTTATGAGGGGTTAGTCTACAAAACCGTAGCTGCTGATTTTACAAGTGTTGACTCATGTAAAGCGAAATTTGTTTATAAAACTACCGTGTATGCGATGAAACACAGTGTCTTGCATTTAAATAATGCCAATGCCGTATTTACAGATGTCACACAAAGCCACCCTAACTAGAATTGTACTAAGTTTCAGCTTAGAGGAAGGGTTATGTCATTGCATAAATTATTTTACGTAGAGACCGTCACCTGTATCCGAAACCACGTGTGAAGATTATAAGGAAAAGAGCGATGATAAGGCCTTGTCCGGTGGTGGGGGTGGGGGTGCGCAAGTCAATATATAAACTACGCAGCCCTAATCTCGGCCCATAGTATTATTTTGGATGTAAAGCGACCGAACCCAAGCTCTGAATTCCTTCCGTAAATCACACTGGCATAAATTAAAACACAAACGATTCTATGTCGTTATAGGGCAACGCTATTGACACGCAAATACAGGTCTAGTTCATGCTTAGGACCTTAGGATCTCATTTATGAAAAATATACTGAAAATCAGAATGAGTTGACCTTTTTTTTTGTCATCAGAGCAGGGACGGTTTAAGGACAGTTTTTACAAAGTTTAAAGTACCTGCGCAGTTTTCAAAATGTCACTAGTCATCATTTTTTTAATGTGTAAAAATGTGAGGAAATGATAGATGAAGTAATTCAATAGGAAAGCTATTAAATTAAAATAACGATTCTGTTAAGTGCCACTTGGATAAAAAAAAATAAAAAAGAGAGAGTTATCGGGAGTCGTAAATTTTAGCTCCACTTACCTTAAATTAATGAAAATCGTTATTAATTTAGACCCTACCGATTTATTGGACCGAACTTTCGTATTTTCTCTATCAAGACGGAATAATTTTAAGTTTTTACTATGAATTAGAAAACAAATATTGCTGACCTGAAACGGTTATCTCGCTGATTTTCAGTGGAACCATTTGCAATGGTTTAATTGTTCTGGAGACATTTTTACTGTACTCTATTTAGAGCGATTTGTATGGAAAACTGTATTATTGACGCAAGATGTTATGGGCTGTTCACGGTTAATTGAGTACTTTTGGAAATCCTGCTTAAGATTTTCTTGCATGTGCAACGTGTATCCTTCCGCCTTTTGTAAAATTAGTATAGCCATGGGCCTGACCACTTTATCCACGCGCAAGCAGAATCTTACGCGGTCTTCTCTAGCAAAATCTGTGCGAGGAAGAGAGGGTTTTCTGGTTGTAGAATCTTACAGTTCTCTCCTTCTCTTTCTATCGCCGTCGTTAACTGCGAGTCCGCTCATAACGCATACGGTGAAATTTTTACTACCTCCCGGCCTGCGGACGTTATGATCATCCCTTAGTTACCCCCCTCCCTCCCCCCTGGCGAGTATACGGCTCGCCCCCGTTGGAAAGAGCGCGCGCTTCTTGAAAACTTACCCTCCCCCCCCCTGCTCGTAATATCATCGCGATGCTCCCTATTATTTATTGCCCTCCGTGCTATATTGCCCCGGCTTCCCTTATATACCCGGCGCGTAATTAGATTGAGGATCTATTGCGGCAGCGGTGGTGCGGGAAGAAGCTACGTCATCAGGAGTCAGGCCGGGGAGGCGATATTCATAGCTGGCTATGACCCCCTTCCGCCCTTCTACCATGCTCCGCACTTTATATTAGCCGTATAAACACACATACACGTCGTGCGTGCGTTCACGTTCAGCGGGTTTGTTTCTCTTGGTTGACCCCTCACCACTGGTGTGCCCCCCCCCCAGCACGCGAACTCAGGAGAGGTATCAACAGCGCTTGGGCAAGTCACACCGCAGTGATTTGTCACCCCCCTGGCGTGGTGCGTGGGAGGGGGGAGGGGTGTTAATGTCCTTGTTGGTGTTAGGGGATGGGGCCGCGGAGGATCCAGGGGAAAATGGGGGACGAGAGAAGTCAACTAGCACCTCCAACACACACGCTAAACACCCTCCGAACCCCCCAACCCCTCGTGTGTCTACCCGGGAGAGAAACATGCATCACACCCCCTCCCCCTTTTTCCCATCCCGATCCTAACACCCCATTTTATCCGAGGGTGCAAAAAGTATTGGTCTGGAGGGTAAATGGGGGGTATCATTCCTGCATTAGGGGATTAATGACCCCCGCCTGCACCCACACCTCCCCTTCTTCTTCTTCTTCTTCTTCCGGGGGTTGTTTTTATTCGTGCTCTTTATTCCGCGGTAACCCGCAGAAAATTAACCTTGGGGTCGGAAAGAAAGGGGGAAACCGGCTAGGGGAAGAAGTTAATACGGGCAGCTCTGTTGGACCGAGTCGCCGCGAGCAGCGGCAACCTTATAAAACATGCGGCTGCGAATATTACTGCGTGCGCGTGCCGGAGGGAGTTTAGTCTGCAGCCGAGATAGCATCTAGACCAATCTGTTTTCCCGATCGTATCACCCCGTGCACCGCTTCTGGCCACGCTTAATTTCCGATAGACGCCACGTTATTTAATAATGAACAGATTCACGACGCCGATAACAGTGCAGTCTTAACATTATTGCTGTTAAGGGGAGGCTGCGCAATATTTTGTTTTTGATTCCTTCGGTAACTACGTGGCGCGAATGAAATGGTGCGAAGGAGGGAAGGAAGGGAACATTTTGAACCCTCTTAATAATGAACATGAGTGTACAGCAAGTTTGTTCAAATGTTTATACCGTAAAAGTTTGCAAAACTACAGTAGAGTTACGATGATTCGTATTAAGTAGACAAGAAAAATAATTGTCTGGAAGGAAACTTATTTGAGCATCCTCAATGACGGTAGTGTGTTTACCCATCTAATTTATTTCAATCTATTTAATTTGACACTTATTACATATTTAGAAAGCCGTGTATGTAAATACAATGTGAGCTGTATGCCCAATAAAATATATTTTTCTAGCTGTAGAATGTTAATAAGCGTTTATTCATTTACCTTAATTTTGTGTAACTTACATTTCAAGCTCAGTATCGTGTTATTGCAAACATAAATTAATGTCATACCAAAAAAACAAAAACATTTATTCCCAAAGGGCACATTGCACCGTTGTAATACAAGCAAGAAAGTGGTTCCTGCGCAAGTGAGCACAGCTACCCTGCTACGGTCGAAGTGCAACACAATAATGGCCGCTTCTGGAAACGTGTATTTTTTTTCACTGCAATGTTAAGGATTCCTGTGTAGTGCACCCACGCGTCCTGGAGGTCAGCAGCGATGGTTCATGTAGCTGACTGTACGGGTTGTGACGTTAAAGCACACTAAATTTTGTTCACGGTCACTTGAGTACTTTTACTTGAGTACTTTTGAAATCAACCTTTGAAAAATACCACTGCCCCTACATGCGTATATTTTAACGGGAACACTGACTGACACGCACCCCGGTAAAGTTGGCAACACGACGAATGGGTAGTAGTTCCATGTCTTGATATTGAATTAAATGTGTTAACTTAACATTTGTGAACACTGAAATGATTTATTTCGCTTTCTGTTTTTTTATGATGCATTTAAGTGTAGTGATTAGAAAATTTGTAAAATGATTACTTTTCTGATAATTTCAGAGTTTTCCTTGACCGACGCATGAATAAAGTGACCAGGCCCCAGGGAAATGTTAATTTTCCATATGGCGGGAGGATATACAATGCACATACAAGTAGATCTGAAGCAGGGCTTTCAGAAGTGCTCAGTTTACCATGAACAGACTATACTCGTGTTGCCAGCGTTTCAGTTCTTGGAGAGCAGAGGGAAAGAAGAGGGAAGGAATATTGTGTACACAAGCGTGACGTCATTGAAAAAAAAATCTTAAAAATTAAAACAAAAATACTTTAACTTATTTAGACCTAGCATGCACAGTTCTGTACATAACGTACATTAGTAAGTCTAAAAGGGTAGAAAAAAATACAGATATTGTGATCAATCCTGGTGCATACAGAGTAAGTCACGTATTTCTAAAGGCGACGACAAAATTTATCATCATATTGGGCTGGGGCTGGGTGTTATTTTTAATTGGAGATCTTACTAGCCACTCAGCCAACAGTAATTAAGAAAGTTTTTTTTTTTTAATTTTGTAGAAGTTTCATTTTCTGGTTGATAAAACGGAGTATTAAAGTGCTGAGTTAGCTTCAAATATATGGTTACTTCCTCTACAGACACTTTCCCTGACATCTGCTACAGTTTTAAGGGGAGATCCGTAGTGTCTCAATAAAAAGTGGAAGGTATACGTCTCTCTGTTGAAAGCATGTGGTATACTGTCCAGAGTTAGGATTTGCAAGGTTCATCTCTGCAACATTGCATCGTTGCACTATGGTGTAATTTATTGCGTTGTTTTTTTTTGTGTATTTCTTTTCCTGTTTGCTGTATAACAACAGAGAAATTGAAGTCTGTCTATTTCTCTCTTTCCCCTCGCACTTTCTCTCCCTCCCCCCTCTCTATCTCTCTGTGGCCTAAATCTCCGGAATCTCATTATGCACTCACCCAAACTCCAGCGCTGTGTGTTGCCAGCCTGAGACTTTTGGATCAACCACCTATCAAGGATGAACACTAGTTAGGAGAAGGCAGTGATACGAGCAAATGTAAGGAACCAGCTGCAAGTAGTTCAGCTATCTGCCGCTAGGTAGCAGCAGCGTCGAAGCAGTTATGGCACCACTTTGTCTGCAGGTGTCGTAGACGCGCAGTTGGCTCTCGACGTGAACATGGGTATGTGTAGAATTGGGAATGGAACCTGCTCTCCTACTAGTCCCCTCAACCGCAGAATGGCTACTTCCGAGTGTGGTCAGATGACAGATAGCAGATCAGCACAGCAAGACTCGTAGCGATACCGACTCAGTGTTTCTTGCCAATTCTAAAAGAACAATAAATACCCTTTTTCAATATTGCAAATTTATTACAATTTCAAATGAGTTGGAGGCGATGGTGGGGGGGTTCACGGATAAGGCATGTATTCCCAGCGCCTTTTTTACTCGTCTTAAAAAATGCTTAGTTTTAAACACATATTTTTGCTAAAGGAGACCTCTGATCACTTACTTTTCGGTTTACGTACAGCAATCACTGTTTTTTTTCCTCTGCTCGTATAGCGGTGCGAGAGGTACTATATCTGTACTCGATTTTACGGGAGGCAATGAATTCTCTCGAAGTTTGATGTAAATTGGTAGCGAAAAAGAGGACTGGTTTGAAAACCAAGTTTAAAGAAACAATTAAGTTAGTCTTAAAATTAAAAAGATTTATTGTAACAGTAAAATAAACTATATAAAATCTACATTAAAAGAATATAAAAAACAGTAAAATGGATAACTAAATGAGTGAAATTAAAAAGTGGTCCAATGAATAACTTAGCTGTAATCGTGAATGTATGTCCCTTTCACACAAATGGTTATTCAGTCCTTTCCTTTATATAACTTCTATCAAATAAAGGTTTCCCAGTTTTTCCTGGGCGTGAAGACCTAAGGGTCTGTCGCTATCAACCAATTAGCGACGGGGGCCATACGAAATTATACGTGCCGGCCGCCAAAATCTCCCATTGTGTAAAAAAAAAAAAACACCACATTTCATTAAAAATTACGCAAGCTGTCGGCAGACGCTCTCTTGGCAGCCAGATTGCAAGACTACCCCGAGGTTCGCAACAAGTGGACCACGACCACACTACATTCAAACGGTAGAAATAGGGAAAAAATCTGGAAAACTTTCTATGCCATGAAACAAAGGGCGCATATGGGACGATATATACATATGCATACATGCATATTATACAATCACCGATTACATACTTTACGTATACACATTAGCAGAATGCGTATATCGCATTTCAGTGTTTAAAGATTTTGCAAACATTTTATGCACAGTTAGCGATGGTTTACTCAAATTCTCATCTGTTAATTTACCATTTACGCAGTACTGCAAGTTAGTTACCAAATTTAATTCAGTTGTTTCATTTCATTTAAAATAAACATCTATTTTTTAATCATGAAACTCGCTAATGACAGAGAGCTGTAACAATACAAACTACAAGATCTATTAAAAATTGTAATTTTTATGACAGCACGTCAAGTTACAAAGAAAAAACACAGAATTACTGTAACCATGGTAACTGTCAGAGTTCCACAATGGATTAGAATTAATATTCAACATTGTTTCTTTAATGAAAAAATACTATGAAGTAATATATGCATAGAGATCGATATCAAACCAATGCATTAAAAAGTTTGCCGATCTATAACTTAGTTTAAATGAAAGAGCACTGCGTTACAATGAAACATTAAACACTGTATAAACGTACGCCATGATGTATCAGTATGCAAAAAAATAGCACAATTATCAAGATCAAGCAATTAAATGATGCGAAATCTACTTAGATAGTTTTGCCCAGGGAAGGGGTACAAACCAATATACAATACCAATATGTAAATCCACGTATTCACGGAAGTTTCAGCCAAGGATATTTAACTGCTTTTGAGGCCCTAGTGAAAAATGAAAACACTCGTTACGTTTTAAGGCTACATACAACCTACAATTCGGAACAATGGAAAAAAAGGGTTATTTTATTGGCAGTTGTTAACCACGGATTCTCACGCTCGGAATTAAAATCTGCCATTGTGCTAGTGTGGTGTAGAATGAAATAAAACGCAGACCTGGTCCACCACTTCGTACGCATGGAAAATTAACATGTAGTTGACATTGGTACGGACATTTTATTTTCGTGAAAAGGGCTTCTGCAATATGCATTTCAAACCTTTTTGGTTCCGAACAACGTTCCCTACTGGATGGCTTTATTGGTCCCATGTCTCGGGTGCCTGTCCGCGAACCGCATATGTTTAGAAAGAGTTTAACAAAATTCAGATTGGATAAGTCGCACTCCGCAAAATATTCTCTCAAAGACACGTGGTCTGTAACCAAAGGAAAACTTCGGTGTACACGTGGCTCATCTAGACCAATGCTGCTTGGAACTATTCGCGAAGATCAGGTATCTGTAGACGTTGCTATTTGGTAGATATAAAATATATTTGTTGCCCGCGACTTTGCCCACTCGGAATTCGGATTTTCAATGAATCTGGTTGATTGGAATTGAACACAACTTTTTACCCAAAATCAAGTCCGACAGGTATTTGTATTGTCGTGTTTGTCATAACGGGAAAAAGAGAGAGAGAAAAAAAATAAAAAAAATAACTGATATAAAAAAATTTACTAAAATGGAAAATAATAAAATAAAAATAAATAAATACAAATGAATAAATAAATAAACAGTTGCTTCGTTCGTCATAATTACAATGATTACCAGGTCAAATTATGTAGAGCAACCTGGTATTAACAAATAAAAAAATTGTATAATTCACACTGCTGAGCTCAATTTTGACATCACATGATTATTTACACTTTGCTTTTAATCCACCAACATAACGAAACAGAAATGTAACAATAAGCTAATACAAAAAATACATGTGCATAAAAATACGTGCTGGAAAGCAAAACTTCATATAAAAAATTAATTATTTACTTCTTATCTTTCTTTTTGTATATGGAGATACATTTATAAGTATCGGCTCAAGACTTGCCACATTCACAGCGATTTTGGAATAATGAATATGTATAATTTATTATTAAAATAGACTGTGGCAAAAAACTGATCACTATAGCACACAATAAACTGTTGTGGCAGAAAACACACTGCAAAAAAAATTTCAACATATATATAGACAAAAGAAATGAAATTTCTATCTCTTGAAAAAGCGACATTGTATGGGTTTATACAAACATACGCCGAGAAAAAGGTTTAACTGCAGGTTCTAATAAATTTGCTTGAAAACAATTTTACACTGAACAATATTTCGTTCTCTCGACCAATCTGCTGTTTCTCCAAACATTTATGGATATATACACAACTATTTTGCAAGTACGTTAAATTAATTAGTTTTATTATCATGAAAACTATAAATATCACGGTAGAGTCAAATATTTCTTTTAAAGTTAATATACTTATGGTTAGCCAACAATCATATGTGTTCATTGTTATAGACTTTTTTCGCGGCAACGAAATCAGCTTGGTGCAATACTGACATGTAAATGGTTGGTTGCAGCGCAGTTGAGTCATTTGATGGCCTTCGAATGCACATCTTGAGATATCATTTGTAATTTTTCTGACTAATAGAACAACTGCAGTGTTTTTTTATTGTATTTATTGATGCTTTACAGTGTCAAAGGCAATCCCAATGAAACGATTTAAACCAAACAAATCTGCATAAGTTGACATTTTTAGCAAATCTACGTACATGCCACGCACTGAACTTTCTATAACAGTGAAACATAAGTGAATTGCCGAAACTTGAACGATGGCCGTGGTTGCTTGCGAAGAGACAGAATTAAACAGCAACAAATATGGGTTCGAAACCCGGTTCTGTTGGATGTTAAGTTTATAACCGAAACTGTAGTTTATGGACAGCAATACAAATTTTCATTTGCACCAACCAAATGTTACGTGTTTGGGACAGCCAAAAACGAAAAAAAAAAAAAAAAAATATGTTTCAGGAACAAAATATTGAGTTGCACAGATAGAAAAAAATATTTTTTCTGCACAAATATATTTTCATATATTCGACATAACCGTTTTCTCAGTGTAAAAAAAACATAATATAACCATTCCCTAAATTAGCTCATTTCGCAAGAAAACGGTACACCAAAGAAGACTACCGTTTTCAATTTTTTTCTCTTAAATTTCCGAATCACCTTTTTTTTCTTGAAAGAAACAAAGTACTTGAATACAAGAACGTGTGTATGAATCCGGTGGGTGTTTCTCTTCTATAAACCACACCAAACTCCCCTTATTTTTACAATATTTTGAACACCTATTCCAAATTTATTTGTTATACGTTAATGCTATTACTAGGGTGTTGTGCAGCCCACTTCACAATTCCGATATCATTTCCATATTATTTGTTGCAATTTATTTATTGCGAGTTTGTTATAGTAGGTATGTAGATATATCTTTAAGTCGCGTTGGCAGCAAGCGCGTGAGAAACAGAGCAAGTTGCTCAGAGAAGTAGGGACAGGGAACTGTTTATTATATCTTGAGCGCAAAAATAAATGCCATATAAACCAGCCCAGCATTCACTAGGAGTGATGACGGATAGCCTTGGTATAGCCGGACCGGGAATCAAAACATAGAACTCCTGAAATTGAGTCTGGTTTTTCACCACTGCAACACCTCACTCGGTACGAGTATGACACCGTGGGTGTGTAGAGCACCTATAAAATTTTTCATATGTCTTAAAACTTCGTATAAGTAGGAATACATAAACCGTCGGAAGTTCCCGGCTTCTGGCATATTCAGGGTGTCCACTGAAATTCCATTTTGGAATTCCCTGACTTTTCCCTGTTTTACAGGGAATAATTTTCACTGGGTTATTTTCAGGACAGAAGCCTTGTAATAGCATATTTTTCCACCGCCGACAGAACAAAAATGCTACCAGTAAAGTTTAATTAAATTACAGTGCAACAGATCAAGCAAGCAGGGCCAAAATTTTATGCAGCATATCGATATTTCTCGCGATATATGCTATTGGCTTCACAAATGCACATTACAAACACGCAAATACTTTTTTATATTTATAGGCAAAGATATATTATTGCCAGTTAACAAACTTAAAAACGGTAATTTTAGAATGAATATGATCACAATTAAATTATTCTGTATTCACACATCTAACAAATTTTGCCTTGTGGCAATTATTTGCATTTTCTCTGACCCAGGTGAAAGTTCCCTGACATTTCCCTGTTGCATGAAATTCCCTGACTTTTCCCTGTTTCCCATGGGGGTGGNGACCCAGGTGAAAGTTCCCTGACATTTCCCTGTTGCATGAAATTCCCTGACTTTTCCCTGTTTCCCATGGGGGTGGTCACCCTGATATTCTTACAAAATATGCAAAAATAAATATTTGTAACATTAAGCAATGCAGAATGCCAGATTTTATCAACTGAATAGTCTTCGTTCTCAAATTATAGATCATTCGTGATTTATTAATCAGAATTGCAGAAATTAGGGATTTGATAACTCTATTAATTTTGTAAACACGAACTATAATTATAGACGACTTTGGAATNGAATTGCAGAAATTAGGGATTTGATAACTCTATTAATTTTGTAAACACGAACTATAATTATAGACGACTTTGGAATGTTAAACAGTAGGAAATGCCGAATATTATATATGTTTACTCTGTTGTATGAAACCTATCTATGTAATGATACCTGATTACCTAAGTTTTTCATACTTACTCTTAGTGCACAAAGTCACTCCTAATAACGTTTCGAATTGTTTAGTGGATGGTCTGTATACATATATGTTATATATATATATATACTCAAGCATATGCATACCCACATGCTCACGCATACGTCCATATTTCATTCGGCAGTTTGTACAAATTGCATGTCTATTCCAGTATATTCGTACTGAGCATAGCGAAACCACTGCCTTTTTTAAAATTAAAAGTGGCTGCACCTCAGCAGAGAGATGTTTAGCCTTATTGGCTCCGTATTATCATAACTGCAGAAGTTAGACCCTGATACTATTGGATTTTAATCATCATAAGTCGCATACAAATTAATACATTTACCACAGTAATTAAAACTGGGTATTCATGCTCCAGTTCCACATTTGAAAGAAAAATCTATAACTTTTTTTTACGAACGGTGTGGCCATTTTTTCCTGATTCGAATGGTCTGTTTAAGGTAATTTTAGTACGTAGGCTACTACCGGCAGAAGGCGTTATTTGCGCGGAATAATACATCCTCAATTCACATAAAAACGTTTTGTTTATAGCGTATATGTACAAAAGAAATTATTCAATTACTACTATTCCACTATAAGGTACAAAACCTGTAACTATAAAATATTTTCAACACTTTTAATTTAGTAAAACACCTCAGAAGTTAATAAATAGTGCAAAATATTTAACTGGTATTAATCGCTACATAAATTATATATCTGCAATGCACACAGTCATTGATTTAATAAAAACGTAAGTTTCGTTAAGATAAAAATACGGGATAGACAATTAATAGAAACCATGATTAGTTTTACAATAAAAAAAAAATGTAAAAAAAAATGTATTGTACATGTAAATGTTTGTAAACTAAATATTTTGCGGACGAATTCGTATTAATTTTTCTTTTCATTCATTGTCCTGAATCAGTAATTTTTGTGGACCTTCTAATGACCACGCTAGCTCACATATAGAGAAAGCGGAACCAGTTATGGCTGGGAACCCACTTCCAGGGTGACTCATGACTTTGTCAAATAATTGGTAATCAAGTGATTCTTCCTTTACTAAAATTAAGTAAAATTAAGTCGCGCTTCCACTTCTCGCTAACCTTTGCGTAAACAAGGGATGTAAAACTCAATGTTGTGCGAGTCCTTTTACTAAATTTATGCTTCCATATCAGAAAAAAAAGTGCTAATAAGATAGTATGCACGGAATTGTGCGTGCATATTTTGAACAAAAAATACAAATACTCAAGCTCTTTAAAATTAAATGGGCACTGTAAATTTTCTTTTAAAAATATTCTAGTACTTATTCGTGCTGCAAGCCCATGTAAATGATCCAAGTCTAGCAGAACAGAGCTTCAAGACTGGTCATTGCAGGCAGAACACAGTGTGTCAGTCTGGCTCGACCACCAGCCAAGCCGCAGAAACCTCAAACAAGCAGGGAAGCATTCACTCCCAGACAGTAATCCAACCAGGAGAAGAGATAATGAGCAGCCTTCTAAGTGCCATCCCCAATCCTTCCACCTTTGAACCCTGCTGGCCACTCGCCTGGAGAAGTTCCGCCACTCGCCACTACCAACATTTCCAGCAGCACTGCCTTGA
The DNA here is from genome assembly GCA_002778355.1 of Clitarchus hookeri. Lineage (NCBI taxonomy): Eukaryota > Metazoa > Arthropoda > Insecta > Phasmatodea > Phasmatidae > Clitarchus > Clitarchus hookeri. The sequence goes on along the minus strand of NQII01000843.1, from coordinate 593,078 downwards.
CGGGAGCAAAGCCCTGAAATCTGAACAGAATTATCTTTAAAAACGAACAATTTTATACATACTTTGAATGAGTGTTAGTTTGGCATTTTCGGACACGGTTTGATTTGTGGCAGCAATAAAAATGTTATTTATTGTTTCTTCTTTGTTATGCCGTAGTTATTACCCTGGTCCACTGTGTATNTTGTGGCAGCAATAAAAATGTTATTTATTGTTTCTTCTTTGTTATGCCGTAGTTATTACCCTGGTCCACTGTGTATATGCAGAGTGGGAAGCAATTTCCTAGGAGCCTGCATTCATCGCCTGCGAAAATTTGACACTTTTTTAAATCATTAGTTTGGCTTTCTCGGATGTCGTAAAGGTGTTTTCTAGCCATACAATGCTAGCATAGTGACTTGAAAGTGTCGTATCATATTTTTATCTGTATCCAAGTTTTGCATAATGTGTAGTGGATAATTTCTCCGAATTCTGCACATTGGCCTTATGCACAGGCGCAAATAAATATTTTTTAATAACATATATATTTTACTTACGTAAACTAAATTTCTTCAGAACGAAGCAGAAGGTTGTATGTTCACATGATAAAAATCTTGTACACATATTTTCAACAGGCCTAGTAATATGAAGCCACAGATTAACCCTCCATCAGGCGAACCCTCTTTGGTAACAGGGTTAGGCGCGTGGACTACAGGTGTAGTCCTAATATTTATTTAAACTTGTTTTTTTTTTGTTCATTGAAATTGTTTTTAATCAGTATAGCATGCACAAAGTAAATCAAACTAGAACACGAAACACATATAAAAAACCTTTATTTGAAAAAAAAATGTAAATCATAATAATTTCTAAAAAATGGTTTAAGTGAATAATTAAATAATAAGAAAATAATTAAAAACAATTAGGGCAAACTTCTCACGTATGGTCTTTGCATATAAATTTGTTGCACTTCATGCATCTTTTTATAGAAGATTTATTCCTCGCTCTTGGACAAATCTCACATCTTCTCACACAATTATGAGAGGTATTGGGCGGGGCTGGAACTTCTGCTTCGGGTATTTTTTAGAAGTTCTCGTGCTCGGCACCTGATGATGGTGGGAATCTGAGGATCCGTCATCCTCCTTTCTATTTGTGGCTTTATTAGCTCTCAACTTATAGTTTCCAGAAAATTTCTTCGCTTGATACCTGTTCGCATATTGTTAGTTTTCAAAATGCACAGAACATTAATTCCACTTAGATTTATTAGGTCATAAAAAATTACCATAGGTCAGCGATAAGTTGTTCGTGCAGTGTTATACTTTTGGATCATTTGATCAACCAAATCGACGCCAATTTTAGTTTTGTTGTAAAACGTAATGATTGCAGGTTTTTTCCGTTCCCCACACTCTTCATCAATTTCATCATCGTGGTGCATAGATAATATAAGTATAACAGCTTTTTTTTTTTTTTTTTTTTTTTAAATCCAAACATTGACCTTGTGGGTTCCCTACTTTTGTTGGGTTGAAATGGTTTGGGCATCTTGGCTTTATTTTTTCGAAGAGTGCCGACATATGTTAGTTTTTTTTTCTAACAATTTATTCATAAGGGAGTATCTAGAAAACCAATTATCCTCAGTGATATTTCTGTTGGTGTTCTCAACAGGTTTTATTAGACGAAATACTACGTCTTCCGCAGCATTGCTACACTTATATCGCTCTGCTGGCTGAGTTCCGACATAGGTTTCCAAATTAAATGTATACCCAGTTTTGGCATCCACAAGGGCATACATTTTAATCCCGTATTTTGCGGATATGCTTGGAATGAACTGTTTGAATGAACAACGACCTCTAAATTCTAAAAGTTGCTCATCAACTATAAGAAACTCACTTGAAATAAAATTGTTTTGAAAATTGGCTAAGAACATTTCAAACACTTCTCTTATTGGTGCTAATTTATCGATATCTTTTCGTTCTTGTCTGCTACGAATATTATAAAATCGGAGACATCTGAGACTCTGTGAATGTAAGCATTACTATTTCCTAGACTCTTAAACTCATGTAATTATTTGGGAGTTAGTTTACATATTGCAATTTTTTTTTCACGAAGAACCTGCATGCCTCTAAATATAGCATGACTTGAATCAAACGAAAACAATGCAGGCTATTTAGTGTCAATGCACGTTGGGGGGCGAAAAAGAGATAAGCTTTGCCGCGTGTGAAAGTCGGTGATAAAAACAAGTTTAAGTTGGTTAGTAACCAATCCTCTATGCCTATTCTAAAGTGTTGCGTGATGGTTTAAGATGTGGCAGGCCACCAACCACCGTATGCCACAGGTGGAGAAAGCATGTTTTCAGTGTAACGCGGGCGTGTGGTGCGTAACACACCACGCGCGTGGGCTTACGCGTCACTGCAACGAGACCATGGCTTCGTGGGCCACATTCGCTGGACCGGCGAGGCACTGTCTTCTGTGGTTGCTCTGCCGTAGCGAAACTAGCATTTAGATGGAGGAAGGTGGTCGGTGATTCCGATAGTTTGTAGGGCGTGAAAAGACGACCTTCGGTGTTATACGAAAGCCTCGCTTACGTCGTTAAACTAACACACAGAAACACATCTTCAGACGAATGCTCCAGTGTGTTTGTCTGTGTAATAAAATTTGCAGTTGTTCGAGTGAGTGAGTGAGTGAAGAGATTTGGGCGGCTCTTAACATCGAGCTCTTCAGAGTCGATGAGGGTGAAGTGAAGTGAGTATGAAGCGGCGCCGGAATAATGCAAGGGGCGGGAGAAACGGGAGATCCCCAAGGAAACCCACTGACCAGCGGCATCTTCCCGCAAGATTCCCACATGGGAAAATCCGGGAGCGACCCTGCCGGGAATCGAAGCCGATTCGTCTAAATGGGCAACACCACCGTGGCCCCGCTGTTGTTCGAAATAATAAGTTATTGTTCCTCCTTAAGCTGGTTTTACTCTAAGCTTTCATAACCCGTGAGTTTATTTTCCTTTCAGCAATTATTCTCTATACAGTAGAAAAAACGAACAAGACATGACGTTAAATCATGAATGCGCTATGACTGAGTGAACTGTCATTTCTCAGAACTACATGTCAACAAGGCATTCGAGAAAATTTGCAGGGGAATGGATATGTGTAGGTATAAAGTTACGTGAAGATCTTGCTTTATGTGCATACATTAAACTGCGTGAGTAGAGACCTGAAGAATTCGCGGATTCATTTCGGGACAAGCTAGTATTCAAAACACACGTGCTTATAAAACTTTAGCCATCGGTCCACTCGGTGTTCGACACCTCCTGGAGGACAGTGGCCCAATCGTCGCCTTCCACGGTGACCGCAGAGAAGCAATGCACAGTTGACATCGGCGTATTTGCGCGCGAGACTGTAGAGTCTAGCTTGCAGTTCACTGAACACGCGAATTTTTCAGGTCTCTAGGGACGAGACACTGTTTATATACCCATCTGTGAAAGTCAAGAATGTTGTACGAGAAATTTGCTACGAAAGTCTCGCAGGAAGGAAATCAGTGGCTTTCGTTACTAAACAACGCCGAACAGCTTATTTGTAAAACAGCTAATTAAGTAAAATGGTTCCAAGTCTTGACGTTGTATTGCGAGTGTAATGTTTGAATTTATGACCAACCAAGTTGGTAATGTTTTGCTTTATTAACGTAAGAGTACGAGTAGGCATATTAGTGGCACATTTATAATACTAAACATTTCACGTTTTCCCTTGACTGGCACATAAATACAGCCATTAAGCACGAGGCAATGAAAATTTTATATATATAGTGGAATATACAAAAACGAGGAGAAAAGTAGAACTTCAGTAGGACTTAAACAAAGTGCTATATTATTCGCGAACATCATATACAAATTTTTCTATATTCATTCCAATTTTAATTTTTGTAATTATGTGATATTAGTGTCAAGATAACTGGTTTTTAATCCATTATTTTAAAACTTCTTTGTATTATACTATACAACATACAACATATAACATCTCCCCACTATACAACATCTCCACACTATCGCCACAAACAACACATCCCGCTTTTTACGTAGTTTTGTTCAGAGTTATGCATTCACATTTAAGCAGTCCCTTCAAAACGCACACGAAGAATTTTTACCAGAGTATTCTACTGCTTGAAAATCTTCCACAAAGTCGCCAAGAAAATTACGCCACAGAATGTGGAAAACGTTTCCTCCCTACCTGGTCGACCTCGCGAGGAAAGGTACGTTCGCAATATGGCGAGTGGCTCGACTAGCTCACAATCTAGTTTCCCGCACGCTGAAAAATATGGCACGGGATGTCGTGCAGGCAAGGGGGAGGGGAATCTCAGCGCCGACTCTTTCCCTGAAGTGGGTTGTTGAAGAAATGGGCGCGCCAGGGACGGGAAACAAATGAAAGTCTTCTGCGACAATCTACTTGCGTCGGCACGCTCATTTTTTTTCTGTTCCCCGAGTAAAGCGGAGAAAGCCTCGTGCGGGCGGATTGCCCGCAGTGGAGGGTGGCGCCTCGCTGCGGCGGCGGGATTAAACTGAACTGAGTATACTGCGATTCCCGAGTCTTGCCGAGCCGCGTTTCATGAGCCATGCTTAATATGCACAAATCTGTGCCTCGAAAATTGAATTACAATTAATCTGGCCTCCTGTAGGTACTATATTCAGGATATATTCAAGCTACGCAGAATTTTTTTTTTAAGATGAATACGTTGGTCTGATGGAAATAAAATACACTCATTGACAAAATAAATACGAACCCAGGAGGAATGGTTAACATGGAACGCAATTTGGTACACGTGCATACCGTCGCTGAGAGTCTAAATTATTAGAACTCTAACGATATGAAACGCACAGAAAAGCCACTAGAGTGCATTAGTGATTCCACCACGAATATTGCGAGTTTATTATGAGGCGTATGTGGAGCGTCAGATGGTGAACACATTGAGGGAAGATCTCTGCATACAGAGCATGACTCGAAGACGAGTTAGCATTTATCAGCACTCGAAAGAGTTTAAAAGGGGCCATATTATGGATCTGCACGAGGTGGGGTGAACGAACCGCATTCTGATGTAATATAGGAACGGTGTTGGAACCAGTGTTACATTAAAACCGCGAAGGTTACGATCGACCAATCGACAAAGGCAGACAACACCAAGGGAGGATTGTAGTATTTTGCTCAGAGAATTACGCAACCTGACGACATCGGCGTCTGCCTTTCGGACACAGTTACTGTACAATATAGGCTGTTCACGGTTGATTGAGTACTTTTGAAACCAACCTTTAAGAAGTGTCACTGTCCGTACAAGCACAAATTTTAACGATCACGATGACCATCATGAGTTCAGTAAAGTTGGGAACGACGGAAGGAAAGTAGGTCCAGGTTTTAACTTTTAATTAGAAGCGTAAGTTAGGCCTAAACATTTGTGAGTATTGGAATGGTTTATTTTGCTTTCTGTTTTTAATAGCTGTAAGTGCAAGAACAAATTTGAATTTTTTTTCCTTTTCTAATAATTTCACTACCTTACTTGACCGACGCATGAATAAAGTGATCAGGCCCAGGGCAATGTTAATTTTACACATGGTGGAATAATACACAATGTGCGTATAAGTAGATATCAAGCAGGGCTTTCAAAAGTGCTCAGTTTACAGTGGAAAACCCATATACAACAACCTGTGTCATGCCGCACCATGTATGGGAAAGTTAAACAAAATGGGGAGGTATGATAAAACGGGGAGGCGTACCGTCCAGGTCAAACCAATGGTGCGATCTAGCGGGCGGGTGTATAACTTCGTAGTGGGTGCCTTAAAAAGATAGCTTCTTCAGTTGGAGTCGTGGTTACGCGAAGCGTGTGCGCGTAAGCAAGTTTTGTTTCGAAAACTTCGGGTTTTCCATTCGCTTCGATTTATTTTTACATGAAGTTGTCGACTCGTCTTTGGTTTTAATAAGTCTGTTCTTCGAAATGTGAGTTTTTTCGTATTTTTTTTATCACTTTTTAGCTGTCGTGTGACGTTAATAAGTTTGATATTGTGTAACTGGTTCCCTAATGCCATCTTGAATTCTCAAAACTGATAAGAGTCGAACAAAACGGGTGGCAGTACGTTGGACAATATGGGGAGCCCCATTTTGTCCAACTTTCCCATTCCGTCAAATTAATTTTATTAGTTAATTCTGTGATACCAAAATGAGGCATTCCACCGATATGGCACTTTATAATTTAAATTTTGTGTTTCTTAAATTTTTAATCTGGAATTTTACTAAAATTTTTATATTGTTGGCAACTCTTGTTTTCTTGATACATTTTTAAAAACATTTTATTCGTAGCATTACTATGTACAACTACAGTTGCACACTATTTTGTTTTGTAAGTGATTCGGCTTTGGAAAACCCAAGTAATACAATCTGTGTGCTGTATTTATTGTTTTTTAAGTTTGATTCAGGTTGTTCAACTTCCAATCAGCATTCATTTATAAATTGTATTAATTTCGTTTGATATTTAAAATATCAGAGACCTACAAAAATTACTTATAATAAAAGTAAAAACAAAAATGGAAAATAAATGCAGTTTTGAAAAGTACGAAAAGAATTTAACCACATAATAAATATAAATATTGGCATTAATGAGACACTGACATGAAAATGTCTAATGAATACTGTGTGTTTATTTTCAGGTCTTGTTCCAAGTAAAGACGGAAGGCAGATCGTCAATCATGTGTCTATGATGCGATGCAGAGAGCAATTGAGGAAGTTGTGTCAGGGGCCATGGGGACTTTCAAGGCAACCAAGCAGTTCAAATTTCCTCAGAAAACACTTGATAGGCGTGTGCAGAAAGTACGGAATGGAACAACGGTCATGGAAGTCACAGAGAAAGGTGCCGTACTGTTTTATTCATGAGAATAGATGCTTCTGGTTTGTATGCATATAATAAACCATTACGAAAAATCTTAATTTTTTTTTGTTCAAGATTGGAGAGATTCAAGACAGTCTTCTATAGAGATCAAGAAAAGGAATTAGTTTTGCACATTCTTCACATGGAAAATAGGTTGTTTGAGTTTAGTATTAGCATTCGAGTTAGCTGAAAGCAATAAAGTGGATCATAATTTTAACAAAGCTAAGAAAAAGGCAGGGAAAAGTTGTTATTATTCATTTTTTAAAAGACATACAGACATTTCATTAAGTATACCCGAAGCAACTTCTCTTGCCAGAGCTATGGGTTTCAACAGAGTATCAGCTGCAAAATGTTTGAGTTGCTAAGAGAAGAATATGAAAAAAAAAAAAAACCATTTTGGAGCAGACCGCATCTAAAATGTCGATGAAACGGGAGTTTATACAGTCCCCAAAAAGAAATCGAGCTGTTTACAGCAGCAGTCTGTAGGAAACTTCATGACGTTAATGTCACATTACCCAGGAAAAGGCAAAATGATGAGTTCCTCGACCTGGAACAACAGCTGAGTTCCAGGGAAGTGGTTGGATGCAAAAATATATTTTTGCTGCTTGGTGTAAGAGGTTCATGGCTTTAAATAATCCTACAGCAGACAAGCAAGTCCTTCTTCTGCTCGACGAACACGCAACACACACACAAAGAGTCTAGATTTAGTTTTACCTGCCCGTGAACAACATGTGGGGATCATATGCTTCCCGCCTAGTTGCACTCATCGCGTGCAGCCACTGGAAGTTGTTTTGATGGAACCTCCGAGCCGGTATCACACTCGAGAGGCTGACAAGTGGCTAATGCAGCATCCAGGATGTTCTGTCTCTGAGAAACAGGTTTCTGAGCTCCATGGGAGTGCCTCAGCATGACGCAGGCATACCATAAACACATGTGTCGTATGTGGTTGAGCGTTGTCTCGTTGAAAGACTCCGCCAGGATGGTGTCTCACGAGGGTTAACAGGATATCAAGGGCCAGTTGCATTGAGAATGCAACGGTTGTGCGACTCCCGAATGCATTGATTTTGAAAATTTTTTTCCTACTGACGGTTTTTCTGGAGGTAGCAAGGTAAAAATAAAAAAAAAGTGGAGTTCGGTCTGTATATTAAACTAACATAACTCTAGTTTGAAAGCGGTGCACTCATCAGTTCAAGAGAATTGACACAGCACAAATCACGATGTATTCAACGTCTGTTGTAGTGAGAAGCCAGTTGGGACCAGAACTCAAGATAGACAGTACAAAATTGATCGTCCTGGTCACAGAAACACGCCATATGAATAAATTTGCTTGAAATTACGGGAAAGTACTAAAAAAAAGTATATAGAAATTTTTGAAAAATTAAGGCAACGTTCACAGAACAGTAGTAACAAAAACCTTTATTTCGTTCTGTGGACTTTTTATAAAATAGTTAAAAATGTATTTATTTAATTACCTGGAGTAGAATTTTCATAAAAATTTGCACGCTAACCGAGTTTCTAGATACCCTTAAAAATGCAAGCTAAGTTACACTGAGATAAAGGTTTTGTTGAATATAACGAAGTTTCTTTGGCATTACCAAATTAACTATTTGTATAAGGGAAATTAAATATTTTGCTGATGAAACCAAATTATTTTGTTGTTCTTATTTCGTTGCCGCAAACAAAAAAAAATGGGGTTGCAACTAAAGATTTGTTTGGCACAACTTAAATTAAACAGTTCCGGCTAATTAAAAAAAAAACTTAAAGCCTAACCGAGATTCGAATCCACGGCAGTTGCGCTTGACCGCAACGTCCTAGTAACTTCAAATAAAGTGACTGCTTATAANTATATATAATACTCAACAACTTGTGCAAAAAAAATTAAAGTTTTACAGCTTTGCTTTTAGTTTCCTTTTTGAAGTTGTTTTAATGGGATGTTTATACAATTATTTAACATCAATGAATGCACTAACAAGCTATGTTACTGTTATAACTGTCAGAAACAATACAAATATACTCTCGAGCTGTATTTTCGAATGAATGCTGTCAAATGAGTGGTCAAACAAATACGTACAGTTGATTAAACAAAATAATTTGTTGACAGTATAGTTTATTTTGGCCCAACACAAAGGTTTTGTTAATACAAGCGTGTATTTTGTTGGATGAACAAAATTAATCTGGCTGCTATTCTAGTTTGTTCACTCAGCAAAATATTTTGTTGGGGCAACTAAATGTATTTTTGGCCCTATACAAACAATTTTTTGTTGGCTTTTCTCTCAGTGTACGGAAATGTTCAACAGTGTGACAACACAGCAGTTTGCAGTAGCGGGAAGTTATTTCCGCTCACTTCTTCACACTCGAACGTTGTTATCGAATTCCTCATTCCTAATGAATGAGCACGACAGTGGCCTTGGCAGTGGAATTTTTTCAATGGGACGGCGAAGAAACACTACGAGTTTTCGGAGAAACAAATTAGTGATGTTGCCCAGAAGAAAAGGATTCCAGAATTTGTTTCTCTCGCAATTTAAGGGAGAAAAAAGAGGGTATTTAGTGAATGTCGTTCGAGAAGGAAGCGATATAACGTCTGGCTGATCGTTGTTCCGCATTTTTTAGAGAGCAGCAGAGCGTTTTAAAGGGTAATGTTCGAATCCAAGGTATGGCGCGAAGGAGTTGCAACAAACTGGCACTTTTTACTGACGCTTCGCTTCCCTTACAGCAATACTGATTCTTGCCAATTTTATTAAAACAGTTATTGTACATTCACATATGTTTAATAGAGACCTGCAAATTTCTCTTCATTGTTTGAATACAGAATCTAAGCGTTCGTGTGACTTTTGTTGCTGGGCCACAATTTGTTGAAACACTCTGGACATATCTGGAACAGTTAGAAATAAATAATGGTAGCCTGGCCCAATCACGTCCAACCATGTCAAAAAGGAAAACGCGTCCTCACTGTCACAGGAGGCAATAAACAAGTGGCATCTCCTCGCGTATGTTCCTCTCTCTCTCTCTCCCTCTATCTCTCTCTCTTTCTATATACATAATGTGGTAGCACGCTGAACTTCACTGGTCGAGAGAGAGAGAGAGAGAGAGAGAGAGAGGGGGGAGAGAGAGACCAGTGAAGTCCAGCATGCTACCACATAATATAGCAAATTTTTTAGGTCCCTGCTGACTACAGGCTTATTTAATTTAAACCTGAACCAATGCACAATGATTGTACAAGAATTGGCTTAAAATGTTGTATACATATTTATATATCATTTAAAGCGTATGTATAAATAGTAAGAAATTGTTAGCAAGTTTACCACATCACTGTATAAGAGTAATACTAAAGTGTGAATTGTAAAGTTTTCTCCCATACTCCCGCGGTAGCTCTCCTACACTTGTTGCGGAAAAATATTGTGCAACTTGAAATTACCATATTTGTATCGCAGTCGTGTTATATATATTCGCAGACTGGTTTTGAAGGGTTGACGCGGGTTCAGCATGACATCCTCTGGAGGTATTTTAGGATCCTGAACTATACCGCCACCTTTTGTGCGTCAGGAAGTTTCCCAACTGTCCTCATTACAATCCCACGAACATTCACAAAAAAAAAAAACCCCTAGGGTGGCGACGGGAATGGAACAGTGAACCCTTAGAGTAGAGGTAGCAGTATTGTGAACTACTCTGTGGAGACGGGACCCATTAAAAGCAGAGAATTAATTTTATTTTTGAGAAGGTGAAACATGCAGACTTGGTAATATGCGAGATCCTTTTATTTTACAGAAAAAAAACTGGTATTTGCTGAAACATTATTTTTACAATTATTATAAATTGTCTGTGTTTCAGTGCCTCCTGTCCGCGAGTGAAGTGGATCCCACATGTTATGAAACATCCAATATTAACATATTATTTTTATCCCTATAATTGATATGTGCATCACTAAACGCAGAACATATAGAAATCACAGTTTAAATTCTCAATGTAATTTAATGAAAATTCAGAAAACTACAAATTCGTATTCTGAGCACGCATGTGTGCACAAAACCAAACACGTGAGTGACATTATTTGATATAAAAACACTTTAGAAGTATTAAAGCCATTATAGGATACATCCGTGTTTGGTATTAATTTACTGGCCCATAATAAACTGCTGTATAATCGTTACCGTGTGCTCGCGGCACTATCGCGAAGCCAGCTGCATAACTTATACTAACCATTAATATCTTTAATTCCAGTAGAGTCAAACGCATGGGCTGCTACAAAGTGTGGCTTCCAAGACCACCGAAAAGTAGGCAGATCCTCAGTAAAAAACGATTTATTATAATATCTCTGAACACGTGTGAGTGATGTCTGCGTACGAACAACCCATGAGAAATATTTCAGGTCCGGAGTTTTAGTTTCCTTCCCTTTCCTTCTTGCCATTGTAAGCGCCCATTTGTTTTAAAAAGTTACTTAGACGGGACTTTTTGCAAATATTTCAAAGTACAAAAGCGACAATTCAGGATATTTAAAGAAGTTAACGGACGTGTAACTCCCGCGTATCTTTAATATGGCACCGTAAAATGATGAAGTCAGAGTAGGACTGTATTCATAGTTAGTCTGGACCAAAGCGAGATAATCCACCAACTAACTTTGTCATATTCATAGACGCTTAGTGTCACTAGTCTGAGGATCATTTACTAACCAAATTTTAGCTCGGGCAAAGGATAAAATTAAAGTTATCTGTAAGCAAAGAAGAAGCATGGTTATGATTAATAGTCAATCATGTGATATAAAAATTACTTTAGAAAAGCATACATTCATTATTTTTATTACAGCATATTTGCATTATAACAACGAAATTAAAACAATTCGCAATGATAATGTTTAGTCCCATGTGCTTGCTGATATTCGTCATAGGAAAAGTAAATGTTTGAAGGGAGGAAAGAAGTGATACTTGAACTTTTAGCGAAAAACTGATAGAAACACAGTTTAGACATTGTCCAAAAGAAAATGGTTTTCGTAAATGGTCTTTAAGTATATTATATCGATGCATTGACAGATGGAATAACATTATCAGCTGTATTTTATACGAAATTTGGTAATGATATGTAACATTTACTGAATAAAGCAACTGAAGTACCTTTGGTTTGAAAGTATCGTACGAGACGTAAGTTTGTTTTCCTAGTGTACGATATTGAAGTGCGCATGCACCTGGTTACAGCGCGGTGAAATAATACCGCGATTAAAGATAGTTCCTCTCTAGTATGGGTTTATGAAACCGGTAGCTGTTAGTATCTAAGAACTAAACCTGTAATTACTCGCCTCAGATTATCTGTGAGTCAATTTGGTATTATCTCATGACTATGAATAAAACCTGTACGTGCGAATTGCTGACGGCAGTGCGTTATGCGTAGAGGTCAAAAGGTATGTGGTACGCATGACATGGTCGTCCTTAAAGCAGGACGTACATGCCACACGATGCCGAGTGGCCTTAGACTTTTTTGGTTTATTTTCTGCTCGCGCTTGTGCTACAGTTTAGGCTACAATGATTCATCCCCCTCCCCCTCCCGCCGAGGGTACTTTCTGTGAGTATAGCATTTTTCGTGCCCATGGACGTGCCAAAAAGCCTAGCAGAACGTGTTCGACATTTCTCGAGTAACAGACTCAATCCGTCCATATTGCTGTATATAAAATTTGTGGGTTTCGTAGAAGGTATTGCAGTGCCAAATGAAACACAGTGCTTGTGTAAATCACTACAGTAAAATACACAGAATAGGCCTAACTAAGGCGGTCATAATAAAAAAAAAAGAGAAAATAAAAAATATGCGAATCCATGGCAGTAGGCAAATACTTATATCGATTCCACGCTAAGCATTCTGCTTGGATGTATATCTTAGCCTGAGCGGCAGTCATGGCCGAGTGGTTAAAGCGTCTTATTAAAATCAGAATCCCTCCGGAAGAGTAGGTTCGAATCCTACCAATTACCAACTGCGGGGGCCACGGTGGTGTAGTTATTAGACTACTCGCCTCCCACCTAGACGAAAAGGGTTCGATTCCCGGCGGGGGATCGTTCCGGATGATGCCGCTGGTTGGCGGGTTTTCTCCGGGATCTCCTGTTTCCCCTCCGTTTCATTCTAGCGCTTCTCCATACTCACCTCGCTTCACCCTCATCGGCTCTCAAGATATCGATGTTAAGGGCCGCCCAAATATCTTCACTCACTCACCCTACCAACTGCATAAGTATATTTTGAAAACCCCTTGACCTCTGGCGAAGCACGCTCGGAGATCGCAAGACAGCTTGAAGTGGACGAACACCGCAGTTGCACGGCAATCGTCACAGAGTACTTAGGAATACAGAAGTAAAGAAGCCACATACATTGTGTACTCCAGCCGCACACGCCAGAAAAATGTTAGCACGCCGTTCGGCAATCAGCGCCTGGTAACCTACTAACCAGCCAACCAGACGCAAGCCCAATCCCCAGAACCCCGCGCAGCCTATCAGAGTATGGGCGCGCCCACATAAAAGTAACCGACACAGCTTTTCGTTTCTGTGTAGTATACCTACTCTCGTGGTGTCGTCGGGGCTGCGCGTACGACGGGTTGCGTAGTAGCAGGGGCCTGGAGGGCGCATCCATCACCAGGGGAAAAAGCGCGGGTGCACAAGAGGGATGTTGGGGGTAGTAGGAGGGTGGGGCGAAGTCCCGGGAGGAGGACCCCACCGCCAGCTCTGTCCCCGGCTGCTGAGTTATGTGCCGGCCCCTGGGACTCCGCCGACACCGGTTATCCATTTCCATCTCCCTGCCCGCCTCCTTGGAGCGGCTCCCCGGCTGAATTATCCAGTAGCATTAACACCGGCGCCCGCCAGCCTCCATCCTGGCTGGCCTTTCCCCACACCCTTCCCCATGCACACACCACCACCCTCCGACCCTAGACGTTTAATTTGTAATGATTCGTCTGCTCCGGTTTTTGCGCCCACACACGACCTTGTGAAGGGATTGCATGCTTTTGAACTCATTTCCACGAGGACGTCGGCTTTATTTCCTGTCTCAGGCACAAGGGAAAAGCCAGATTTGTTCATTTTCGAAAGCCGCAGAAGCTGGGACACTGAATGATTCCCCACCCAAAAAAAAAAAAGTTTAATATGCAAAGGAAAAATAATCTGTAACCGCATCGTACCTCCACAATTAGCAGCTACAGATTCCGTGTATGGGTACTCAGTAAGGGGTAAAACACAATAACATATATACACTCGTTTGCAAAAAAAAAAAAAAAAAAATATCACACTGAAGGTGCCATTGCAGGGGCACGTAAGTGGGTACATGAACAGGACACGGTAGTATGCAGGCAGAAAACATCAAAATATTGTAGCACGACCAAGCATATATTGCAGAAGACCAACACATGAAGGATGAACTTAGTATGGTGTTGGACCACCTGTAGCACGAAGACAGGTGGCTATACGGTCGATGGAGGCACGCAGGCGTCGGATGTTCTTCTAAGGAAGATCCTGGCACTGCTGGCGCAACTGCCCCTCCAATTCCGCCGTAGTTGCCGCTGGGTTAATTTGCCGTCGAGTCTAGTCCTAAACGTTCTCGATGGGCCAAGGGAGAATGTTAACATCACGAAGGCAAGCCATAGATACCCGCGCTGTGCGAGGCGAGGCATTATCCTGCTGGAAAATTGCGTCGTCGAGCTGCACCAAGAAGGGTCGCGGTATTCCCGGCACGTATCGCCGCTCCGTCAGGGTCCCTTCAGTGGCCACCAGCGGGGTGCGGGAATCATAGGAAATGGCATCTCAGACCATGACACCTCTAGCTGGGGCGGACTGCCGCTCTGCAATGAGGCGTGTATCACGGCGCTTGCCAGGATGTCTCCAGACTCGAGTTCGGCTGTCGTCTGCATCCAGAAAGAACCGTGATTCATCCCCGGACACCACTCGTTGCAAATCCACAAGCTGCCATGCTGCCTGTTCCCGGCAGAAGGTCACACATGCTCGACGATACTCAGGTCGTAATGGTAGACGTCGTAAGGAAAGATGGGACGGCAGATCCCGCTCTTGCTAGCCGTCTGGACATCGTACTGGTGGACATGGGCGTATCCCCAGTTGCCGTGACGTGATGCGCAGCGACGCCCGTGGAGTGCTTACAGCATGTCGCACGATCTAATGATCCTTCCTGCGGGTGGTCCGTCGGGTTCAGCCTTAGCCTACTTGACGGGTGTGTGTACCGTCCAGTTCCCACTGCGTCCACCACCGACTCACAGTGTAGGCAGAACGATTAAAGCGTGGAACAATGTGCAGAAACGTCCAACCTGCCTCTCGGAGGCGTAGAATGCGGCATAAACTCATCCAGCTGGGCAAAAGCTTGTCGAATTCGCCGTCTGGACGTGTTACGTGTTCACAGAACTTGACTCTGTGACTTACACTGCTACTAAGGCCTTATTACAGCTATGGATGATGGAGAGACATGTACCGAATGTCCCTAGTGTCACATCCACGTAAGCAAACACCGCATTAAACGTAAATGGGACACATGCCAGGCTTTGAAGATGCTGTGTGATAACCTTCGTTGCACTTGCGCAGTTCGTTCACAGTTATCGTTTTTTTTTTCAAATGAGTGTACATTGTTCCCTAATTCACTTCTGATCAAATTATATGTACCGTGTAGGCAAATACTTTATTTTCGCCACTGAATATATATATAGTATATATATGTCAACGTTTGTTTCTATGTGTATTATTATGTATATATGCATGAATTAACGCTCTCTATACAATTCTGTACCCTTCGACGGTTTTGAACCAAATTTGGCAAGGATGCACTTCAGTGCCGAACTTAAAATACCGCGTAGTGCAAAATGGGCTCCGAACTAAGCTATTTGCCATTGGTCATTGCTTAATACTAATATGCAAGTACAGCTATTATTAAACAATATTTCGCTGAACTTTCCGGGGCCAAATTTTGTCGCGTACGAATATAATGTAAAACATAGTTTTGTTTATTGTGGTAAAAAGTTATTATATTTGTTGTTTTTTTCTTGCCAGATTACGCAATAAAGCAACAAAACTGGCCAGTCTAGCGTACGCGGCTTCTCGAATACTTAGAATGGACTTAAGGGAAAACGAATGTTTAAATTAATGAGTGTAACATGTCACCAAGCATCTATCGTCTTATTTAAAATGAAATTATCTTGGCCACATTAGTGTATACTGTGACTTGTAAGGGGTGGGGGTGGGGGGCATGTGACTGATTTTTTGAAATATGAAAAATGTGCGTATTGATTACTTTTGGGAGCGATATCAGATTCACAAAGCTATGCGGAGAGCTGATTTATTTTCAAGTAAATATATATCCTCGCGCTTGAAATACTAATTTCTTATAACAATGTGCAGACAGCTGAAAACTGAGTAAATGTTTTACAGACCAAAATTTTAAATACTTATTATTATAGCTTTAGTTGACTTTTAATTGACTACATATAGCTATGCGTATGGGGCATAGTGTTCACAACGAACTTAGAAAAAAGTTAACATTTTGCTTTTTTTTTTGTATTTTTAAAATGAAATTCTCTCACAGGCATGGTCTTTTCACGGCAAATTTTTCTACCTCTGCACTATTGGTTGTATGTAACTATATCAGAATCTTTAGGAATTGTATCCCCGCTACAAAAGCGAAACGCGAACAGTTAGAACGCCACTGAATAACGTTTATATCAGGCCACCAGTGGCTGTGCGGTTAGCACGCTGACCTCCCGAATCTTGATCTGAGTTCAATTCCTGGCGGATTCGAGTCCAGATTTTCGCACGTAAGAAACATGTCGGACGTTGCCAATGGCAGTTGGGTTTAATCGGTTTGTTCCTTCATTGATACAATCTACGACCTTGTCTCATGCCAACTTCAGGAAAATGGGCTCTTAATGTCCACCTTCAGACGTTTCTCACTTAGATGAATGTTTTCCCCCTATCGTTCCAAAGGATCCATGATCTGTCCCTTCATGTAATTTATCTTCTTATTTTTTAATGTCGAATTTCGATGGATGAGGATTTGATGGGTCCTGCCGCTAAAGCGTAACGGTAACGCCGATAAATGGCAAGGAAGAAACTACAGTTAGTTAGGTTTGTTCCGAATGCAGAATTATTGGGCCCTCCTACCTGGGGGTTGAACTGCATTAGAGTATGTCGCAAATACGCATTTTTTTTTAAAACGAAACTAATGAACTCGTTCCCAATACGTTTATCTATAAAAAAAAAACCTTTCCTAGACGAGAGCGGAATGGTACTTTCAAGAAAGACACATGCTAAAAATATTATTTTCGATTTCTCAAACATCGTAAAAAAACATTTTTTTAAAACCGCTTGATTTTAAAACATATTACCTGGACACGGGCGAAATTACGACAGAAGCCTGTATGGGACTCTGCTTAAGACTTTCCACCAGTAAATTGGTAGGGTAACTGCTTGAAGTCCCTTAGGTACATGCAGCGCAACAAAACAACTGCACGCCAGTTCATAACCTTGCGTGCGGCACTGTACTCCTTATCGCTCCCGCGCTTCTGAGTCTCAAACACAGAAATAGCTACACGTAGGCGATTTTCTATTTCAGTTTTTGCTTACTAGAGTCCCGCATTTTATGATGACACGGTAATCTGGGCGTGGTGTTCAAATTATAAACTAATGTAAAATTACATTTAAAAATGGCGTGAATACCCAAGGATTATCCATAACTCGAACCCGTAACACCGTGGTATAGAGATGATGCCTTAGCAATCTTTACCGAGGGCCGTGGTGATGTAGTGGTCAGACTACTCGCCTCCCACCTTGGCGAACCGGTTCCGAATCCCGGCGGGGTCGCTTCCGGACGATGCCGCTAATCAGCGGGTCTTCTCGTGGACCTTCCGTTTCCCACGCTCTTACATTCTGGCACTGCTCCATACTCGCCTCACTTCACCCTCGTCGACTCTTAAGACCTCAATGCTAAGAGCCACCCAAATCTCTCCACTCCATTTCTCTTCAATCTTTGCCATGAAGGTCGCGAGCATTGGGTCTCATTGATTCTGAGAAACAACGGAAAGCCGAAATCAGGATGGCCGGAACGGGAATCAAACCCGCGACCTCCCGAGTTCAAATACAGTGTTATACCACGGTACACTGTGACGAGAAGCAGCGACGGAATGCAACGGTAGGAGAAATTCGAGTCATGCGAGAAAACACATCGACCAACACGTTTCCCGCACGCGAAAATAGATGCGTAAAAAAAAAAAAAAAAGTAAATTTCTTAAACAGTAATGAAAGTTTTAAATCTGTACAGATGTATGGTACATTTACCATACAGTAGGCAGCAAATACCGAGACTTTGAGAGCCAATACTATACAATTTGGTAACTTCACTATAGCCTGTTCAGGGTTAATTGAGCACTTTTGAAAGCTCTGCTTACGATATATTTGTATGCACACTGTGTGTACGCTGTTCTCTGTTACTTCCAACTTTTCTGAAGCCGTATTAAAGTTCTACTTTCAGGCTATTCCTCCACCTCATGCAAACAAAGCTAAAGTCTAGAAAATTACACCAAAAGGACAGAACACCGGAAACATGCGCACTCAGTGAAATATTATTTTCCATAAGAACTTTTTCGTACTGAGCATTACCAACACACCTTTTTTTGTCCCTGTACTTATCCATATGAATTATTAAACAAATATTCTTTTTTATAGACAGAATATAAGTAAAAGTTCAATTTAACTAAAAATTAGGGTACTTTCATATTAACAGTAGTTATAAAATGCTTTTAATACGTGACATTTTAAGGAAATAACCAAGCACGTCATACATAGGGTGATTTTTCAAACGTTTTAATTAAAAAAGTGTGAAGAAACCGCGAATAGACGACTAGTCTTCCACTATGTGTAAAATTAGCATTTCCATGAACTTCATAATTTTACCAGTGGGTCGGACAAATAAAACTGTACAATTATTTCAAAAATTAATACTTCACAAATTTTCTAATAGGCATATAAGCATTTGACTATTTCCTGAACAAATATTGGAAATCTGCCATGCATAAAGTAATTGACCATCGTGAATTCTCAAAACGCATAAGTCTTGAGTCACGGTTGGCTTGTGCCCTTTGAAGAGAAGAACCATGCTGCATGAGAGCAAATAGGAGTAAATTGATAAGTGCTTGTGTTTTTGTGTCTTTTTGTGTCTATATCCCTTTATTTTCCAGCAGTTTTCAGTGCATAAAATTAAAAAAAAAAATTTTTTTGTAGAACAGTGGCTTGGTCAGAGGACAACGCATTTTTTTTTGTTAGACATCGATATCGTGAAAGGTGGCGTAGATACGCCTAAAATCACATAACATGTAAAACTCTATCCTCTCACTTGGCAAGTCCCGCACTACGCAGCTACCCCGGGACCTG
The DNA here is from genome assembly GCA_002778355.1 of Clitarchus hookeri. Taxonomy (NCBI): domain Eukaryota; kingdom Metazoa; phylum Arthropoda; class Insecta; order Phasmatodea; family Phasmatidae; genus Clitarchus; species Clitarchus hookeri. The sequence goes on along the minus strand of NQII01000843.1, from coordinate 573,834 downwards.
TGCACTACTCAGAACACATGTTAGCTGATGTAGACAATTTTATGAACAATTTTTTAGTATGTAGTGACCCCGTCGGGAAGTGAATCCGAACATCTTATATAA
>NQII01000843.1:468625-573677 GCA_002778355.1 Clitarchus hookeri | reverse complement strand
GGACGTTTCACCTAGAGCTCTAATTTTACGCAATGGTGTAAGATGGATGTTAACCTATTCAGGCCCTGTGTACATGAATTGTGTACATAAACAACAGGGAGGTTATTTTTGGCTTTTGCTGTAGAACTACACTTCGAGGCTCAGAGTGCCCAATGATCTCCCCTGTGGGTAACTGTTATAGACCACGAATGTTTCATTTAAGCACAGCCGAACACGAAACCTACATATCATTTGTTGTGATGTCGGAACCAGTGCTTTGCCGGCTTAAGTACAGCCCTCGTTAAAGATTTTCCAATATGCAACACCTGAAACCATAAAGTAACGTGGGTTTTGAGAAGGTGAAGACGAGAGGAGCGACGCACCCGTCGAAGCTCTCTCTGGCCCCCAGTTCGTCATTCTTGCACAATCGCGAATCCGCCCCACGGCCCCGATCATGGCATGTCCCGTGGGAACGGGGATCGATATGCCCCCTTCCCCACTCCCCCGCGCGCGTACGCACGTCCACCCCCCAGTTGGTCACACACCCCTGCACCGCGCAACCACCCCCCCCCTTTCTCACCCTCCCGGAATCCACTGGACTGTGACATCTGGTGCGTGTACAACCAGCTACAACACCCGGGACAGGATTCAGCGAGCTGGGCTAAGAGATGACGAGAGCGATAGGATAATGGGTTTTCAGCGTCGGTGTGCGTGAAATCAGATAACTGCGGCGCAGCGGCGGAATGCGATGTCGGGGGGAAGCGAAACTACCGCGAGAACACCCGCCGGCTAACGGCAACGTCCGCTACGTATCCCTCGCGCGAATATCGGACTGGAACCCGCCGTGGATCGAGCTCAAATCGCCGCGGTGGAAGTCCAGCACTACCGCCGATTACACGGGCTCCTTCCGATCGGGCGCAAGCGATGATGATTAGAGGCTTGTCAACGTCGCACCATGTCTGTACACAGATTATGTACAATAATAAGGGAGATGGTATAGTATCGTCATTTCCCCCAATATGCTGGTCCTATTGAAGATCACCTAAGGCAATGGGAATACATATTGCGTTCCCTGAGAGGAATGCACACAATACTCGGAACTGACGTGAATGCAAAATCTGGCGAAGGGAATTCCCTGGTGACAAATGATAGGGAAATTGAGCTGAACCATTTATGCTGCTGAATGACCTGCGATCATGCTCCTGAAATATTGTCAACATATATATCTCTTACTCATGACACTAAATCTTTCATTGATGTTACTCTGGCTACTGGTCACACTATCGATAGGATTAATGATTGCGATGTAACTCTCGAAAGTACAACTGACCATTGGCTTATTGTGTTCAATGTATTTTTTACAGTAAAGGTGCAAGAGTACGCTACCTTCATCACAGCCAGTACTTGGCAGGATATGGGAATTTCAAATATTACCTCTACGGCTTTTATTTAACAGACACGCTGTTCTGTCCACTGCGTGGGACTGAGGACAATGCTACTCGTGTTTTGGCAGAGTGTGATAAGGTAGATTACATACCAGCAAAGAATGGAAATTGGGAATAAACCCATTATAAGTGTCCTCTGTGGGTTCGTTCTAGGCTGGGTTACCGTGTGTGGGCGAACTATATCGTACAGCTTGAGCGACATCTGGAGGAGTTTGATGAATGCTACAATACCTGGTCCGAGACCATTGACGATCATAATGAGATCTGAATATATGATGATCACCTATTCTGATAAGCATATCGAGTATGTCGTGGATTGTCTTGCGTGGGGTGCGGCGGAAATGTAGGCGCATGTTGACCAGATGCTCTGAAGGGTGGCATGGAACCACGCGATATATTGCAAAAATTCTCTCTGCTGACTCCACTTAACAGTAAGGCTGCGTGTGTTATGTGTCATAGTCATGGCATACCTACATTTGACAGCAAGAGGACTGATGCAGCAGGTGACCCCCCACCCGGGTGTCCACAGATGAGCGACGTGGGACCAGTTAGTTTGGGCCGGTATTACCGGCGGGTTCGGGGAAGACGGAGAATCCCCAAGATTAGCAGGGGGTTTCAAACTTGGACCCACGCCTACCCACTGGTGGAGACAGCTGTCCCAAGACGCCGGGACTATCCTGGTAATAAATAGTGGAGTGTTACGGTATCTGTTCCTCCTATCTGGCTACTCATGCTATTATTGGCAACGAACTGGAAATAATAACTTTGTATAGATGGCACTTATACGGAAGTTATGTATGTTTTGGCCTGGGCTGGTCAAGGTCTCAAGGGTCGTGCAATAATTGGAGTACCCCACTGATGACCCGTGATCGGCTTGGGTTGGAAATACCGGCTGTCATAATTCAAGCTGCCTATTGCTGATATTTTCTCTCGCCTGACTGTCGATATATTATGGCGAGACGATAATTTCCTAATAAGACAAATCCCCGAATACACAAAATTATACGACTATGACAAAAGAGGATGGAAACAGAAGTGTTATTTGGACGATGGTGGTGGCAATAGCCATAGAATGGCATTATTGGAGGTTGATATGAGAACCCCATATTCGACAGGAACTTCCCGAGTTGGCTTGGAATGATAAGTAAACTTACTTACCTCGAGGAAGGACGAAATTTGGTGAGATGCGAGCGGATTGGCTCCGCTTTGACAATGCTTTACCGGGGAAGTCATTGGCCTATTAAAACTGTGGGATACAAAATTGAGTGGCCAAAGAATTAACAGTAGTTCTCCCAGTAACCACAACTCGGATTTGGTTCTGGGAGCTCGTGAGGGTGAGGCCAGTCCCGGCTTCTGCCGGAAAACATTGTTCCTACCGCATGCTCATTCACTTTACTTTTTAGAGAAACCATGCGCCTAAAGATTGGTTCGGTAACTTACTAGACATTTAAGAATTTCGCAATTTCAAGTGAAGCTAGGATAGACTTTAAATTGTTGCACTTTCTTGTTACATGTGTGGTTGGGTCACACGTTACCTGTCACGCCCTGCTGGACTGTGAACCAGTAGTACTCATGTGGGAAGAGTCCAGGCGAATAAAATATAACGTAGTGCACAGGATAAAGTGCTCACCACGTAGGCACTAGCCAATGAACAAATGAAAGCGCTTGGGGCGTACAGAGAACTTTCAAGTTTCGCCTCGCCGTTAAATGAATTCGCAAAATTTCCGGGACTATAAATATAATATGATCAGTAAGTTTCATTGGGCGAATTCAATTTGTTCACACACCTGGTAACGGTGTGAGGGGTTCTGAGCTCGAGACTCGGGCAATACGTTGGTGTAAATTTGTGTTTGTTTTTGTAGGTCACGTGTATGTCAGTCAGCTATTGTGGAAACTGTCAAATGTATACACAATATGCCTACTTATCAGATAATGTCACTGAATTGCATATAAAATGGGATGCGGAATTACCTGCTCCTTGGTAATTAATGTCGTTAGTGTAGTAACTGAAAAACAAGGCCGCGTACTCGAATTGTTATGAGCAACGGTGGGATTGCTTGTAACTTAAAACGTCAGCCCATATTGCGCTTGAACTGCGTTGGTGAAGTGCCTGAAATTAAAGTTTTTATACTAAACCAATAAACTTGTACCTAAAGTACTAATATACCAAAACAGAACACACTGCAGGCGACGAATGAATGTTACTTTCAATACATAATCAACACTGTTCTCGACTTCTAGTTTTCAGCGGAGAAGTTCCTTAGATGGTGATCTGCTTGAATATCCAGATGAAACCGAACAGGAGTCACTGGAGGTCATCTTCTATGCGGAAATCTGTCCGCTGCAAAATAGAAGTCAAGTGAGTGAGTGAGTGAAGAGATTTGGGAGGCTCTTAGCAGCGAGATATTGAGAGCCGATGAGGATGTTTGAGGTGAGTAAAGGGTGGAGGAAACGGGAGATCCCTGAGAAAACCCGCCGACCAGTGGCATCGTCCAGCACGATTCCCAAATGCGAAAATCCGGTGACCCGGCCGGAGATTGAACCCGGTTCGCCTTGGTGGGATTAGAAGTCGAGAACAGTAGTGTTGAGCCAGTTATGCCATTTACACACTTAGTTGTTAACATATCACGTCACCGTAACCTGTATAAAGAAGTTATGTAGCTAGCTCAAAAGGAGCCAGAATATGCGTCTTCCTCAAATGTGTAATCTGGAAAAGCAAAAAGTGGTCTGCATACAGAAAGTCAAGTTAAAATATGTACGTTCTTCGTCACAGCAGTTCCAACTTGCACGCCACCTCTAACACAAACAAGCAACAACAGTACAACTCCTAAACAACTAAAATGAACGCCTTAAGAGCAATAGTTGGGAAAACAAGGCTATATGGAGCGAGTAATCAAGTCGTAAAGAGAAAAATATAAAGTGCAAGATATAAACACGTTTATAAAAAAAAAGAAGACGAGAATGGAATAAAACTTTGGCAGAGCAGGAGGAGAAAGTTTAATAAAAATAACCAGGGACAATAAACCGCGACAAGGAAGGACGCCTGGCAGACATACGGTCGTAATCTAGCGACTATACACCGGAGTGTGAACAAACACAGGCAAGAACTACTGCAGAAGAGGACCCACATTTGCAACACTTGTTCCAAGTCCTCTAACGTAGCTAAAAACGGGCATGATCAGATTACTGTGCCTCAGAACTTTCTAACAGGACAGATAACTGCGTCGAACTTTACGGCAAATAACGCACCAATTAATTTATAAAGTCGCCATTTAAAATCCCATATTTATGCGCAGCACGACGAAAAGCCTCCAGCATTATTTGGTACTTGTCGTCTAGATAGTTACTTCCAACTTTTTGGAAGTCCTGCTGAAGTTCTATTTTAGAAACGTCTAATCCTTCCGCAACATGTAATCAAAACGTATCCAAGTCCAGGGAGAAAAACAAATAAATGACAGTACATGTATGTAAATATATATATACACATACATATATACATATATGTATATGTATACACATGAATAAAATATAAAAAGTGTTTAAACCACTGATATTTAAAAATGTTTTTTTTTATATTTCTGTTTACCAATAACGTACAAATACTCAGTTAAATTATATTTTAAATAAAAACCATTTCCTACTAGTTATTTATACCACATATATAATTTCATAGTGTTTTTATTCAGTTGTGTAAAGAAAATACTATAATTTATGTAAAAAATGTAGTAGAAGTTTAATTATAACAGAAAATAAGGAGATTTAATGGCAACGGAAGTGTAAAAGACTTGTTATACATGACGTATTTAGGAAACAACCAAAATTGCGATACATAGGATGTTTTTTCAAGTATTTGATTCAAACTGAGTGATGATATCGTGAACGGACTATAGCGGCAAATAGGCGATTACACGTGCAGTTTCGCTCGCACTCTTCTTCTGAACCTCAAACGCGGAAAATACATATACGTGAGCGGGTGTCTTAGGTTAATAATGTGAGCAGACAACCCTTAACCTCCTCGCCAGCCTTCCGCATAAAAGTAAAGACGTTGAAAAGTCCAGCTGAATTAAAATAAATAATAAATGCAAGCCTACGTAGTCCCTGTGATTTATATTCTTACTACGGCCGCTCTGTAACCGCATGCCAAAACCCGATCAACTGGCACACTTCGATGCCAGTGTACCGGCAATGTAGTTTCGATAGCGTCTTCTCTGCCGGGCTTGAATTTTAACTAAGAGGTCGTGGGCTCAATTCTCGGTGTGCCAATTTTGGGGCATTAGCACAGGAAGCTCACGAATCATTAAGGGTATTAAAGTCATTAACGTTTCGTATGTTTCTAAAATAAAATTAACCATACGCGATTGCAAAGAGAGCATTAAAAGTATTCTATATTTTTACAAAACAACTATTTATAAAATACGTTTTTGTATTTATTTTCAAAGAACTATGGATTTCACAAGAATAACGAAATGTATGTTTCAAGTGAAAACTACTTTCGTGAATTATTTGGCTTAAAATAAGAAGTTTAAATATTTGTGAAACAATTATTTTGCTGTAAATTTATTGTAACCAGCCACAAAAATGATGCTAAATAACATAACATATTTTAGATGTCTTAATATAATTTATGTTTTCCTCCTAGAGATGCCTAACAGTTGAGGATACGTCAAATATGATGAATATTTAAAATATTTGGAAAACACAATTTTGCATCATGAAAATTAGTGCATCGTCATTCTATATTTATTGGGCTGTTTTATCGGTTGTTTCAACTGCAGTTCCGTCTAAGTAAGTAATGTGATCATGCCTAATTTTAAAGAAGCGTTTTCTTTCAAAAATGAATTAAATACGTGATAAAACAAAAATTCACGATGATACGCCGTCGAAAGGAACAGCAAATCTCTGCAAATCAGCGTGAATTGCCTCCTTCAGTGTTAAATGCTGATTTTATAAGTGTGACGATGCCACTGACTGCGGACCGAGCCGCTGGAACCCAAACTGTCACAAAAATGGCCAGAAAAAAAAAATTCTAAAATGGGGAATTTTCACACGGGTAGGAAAACGGGTACTTGGGCAGCATGGAGTAGGCATGTATTTTCGGGTCGCTCACTTTACCTTCCCAGTCTTCGTTGGTTTAAAATTGAAACATTATGCGTTAGCTTAAGAATTATGACGCGTAGAGAAGGACAGAAACGCGGTTGTTCAATGTACTGGTTCACAGCAAAGAACTTAGCAAGTCGTGAGCGTTTTCGGGAGTTCCACAGGTGTTAAAAGAAATAGTTATATTTTATTATATGTTACGTACAATTTTATGGCATTTACTAATCAGAGCATGGCAGCAGTTGTTTAGCGTGAAACTGGTATTTAAATATATACGTACAGGCATTAAAAATATTAAAATAACGGGAATGTGAGCATGTCTATTATTATATTTTCGAATAAAATTCTCCATAAGAAGTGTGTCTGCCAGAAAATGCGAACTTTCGATAATGACGTGACTTATGGTGGTATTCTTAAACGTTCCGTTTTGCGGACCCACGAACTCATCGCGAATAAGAACGGACTGTCTTTGTGAGTCCCTCTTCTGCGAGGCGTTTGAGAACCAGATGAATTTATGAACCCTGTGTGCGAGGCTGAAAATTCAAATCAAGTTTCCAGACATCGGCAAATAGGAAGAACATAAAAAATAAAATTGGTGCTTCAAAGTTCACGTGCGTTATTAAAAATAATTGTTAATCAATGTTATGCCAATATAGTCAGCAGAAAAGAAAAATGAAATATAGATACGTGCTTATGAATTGCAAAACATCTTTAAATATTGTAGTGTACGTTCTGTCGAGGCATTCTTCGGTCCACTGTGGTGTTAAATCATTAAAATGAAAATTTAAAATTCAAAAGGCCAACACAAAAGTTTCGACAGGCGGTAATACTAAACTACAACAAAACTTATTAATTTGAAAATGGCTCTAAGTACTAAATACGTGTGAATTATGTCGGAAAATCAGAATAAATGCTGAGAGAAAGAAATTATTTATAAATTTTTTATTTGATTCAAGGGAACTAATTCAGATGTTTGGAATAAGAGAAAATTAGACTTGTTGACAAAATTTTGTTGTTCAGCGGAAACAAGTAAATTTATTTGGTACCTGCAACTATTTATTATCTCAGTATTGGGTGACATAGGCATGTAGCAGAGGGAGAATTAAAACGCACGAGGGAATAGGAGCACGCAGAGTAAACCCCCCCCCCACAACGACAGTTTCAGGTCGTATTCTGTCATATTTGCAATGCGCAAAAAGTGCAAACAAGTTGTTCCGTTACCTGCTCAGAGGCGCATCGTGTACATAAGACATCGTTCTACTCACGGCTAATCTTGTGCATTAAGTGCATGTTGTCTGGAGCACAAATCATTCGTGTGATGACGCGAATTACTGGTGGGAACGTGCCGTTAGAAATCGAAATTATCTAGTAAAGAAGTGAAAATTGCAAGGGATAATTCGGCTTTCACCTTATCATTACGGCGTCATTGTGTGTGAGTGAAGAGATTTGGACGAGGTCTTGAGAACCGATGAGGATGAAGCGAGGTGAGGATGGAGCAGTGCTGGAATGCAAGGGCGGGGGAAACGAGAGAGCCCCGGGAAAATCCGCTGATCAGCGGCATCGTCCGGCACGATTCCCACATGCGAGAATCCGGTGGCAACCCCACCGGGAATAGAACCCGGTTCGCCTCGGCGGGAGGCGAGTAGTCTAACCACTACACCAATGCGGCCTCTTGTGGCAGAATTACGCAAAATGAGAAGAAAAGCGTATTTTAAGCAGGGCTTTAAGAAGTACTGAATTAACCGCCAACAGCCTATGTTACGATATAACGCAAACGCCAAGAAAAAAAATATGGTTGTAGGAACAAAATTTTTGTACCCGTAACCCATCTAGACTGTTAATGTAAGGACACCAATCAGATTTGGTTGTTGGTACCATTTAAAGAATTGTTAACGTGGACAGTAACTGCAACAGAACAGTGTGTTGTAGCCTTGTCTGTGATTGTATCTGCAACTATAAATATAGTTCCCACAATATAACATTCTGTTCCTCCTACGGAGAAGACAGTTCCTTCAAGGACAACTTTATCCGCCCTCCAAACAGAACATACTGTTACTGGCATAGAAGCTTGGCGTGCTGGTACCCTGAAGCCCGTATACAGAACTGTCCTGTTGTGCTAATTTTTTTTGTTGTTCAGTGCGGCATTTTCGCCCTGCGCGGACTGTACCGCGCGGTACACATCCAGCCACACCTCACGAGTGTCCCACTACATCTGTTTCACATTTGGCGCGCGCTTGACACTATGACAGCTCGACTTGTTTGGGGGGCTGGGGGATTCGCGGCTGGCTGGGGTCGGGGGTAGTGGTGTGTGAGAGGGGTGTGCAACCCCAAACCCCATTCCCTTACCATCTGACCAGATTCGCGCCAACACACAGTGACGTCATAACTCGTCGGGCGGAATTTTCACCCCCCGACCACCCCCCCCTTCCTACAATCAAATCCTTTTCCAAGCGACATGCTGGGGACCACCGAGGAAAACATAGGCCGGGCTGGAGTTTGGATATAGAGTTCGTTGACGAAGAAGGGCGGGAGGGGGAGGGGGGGAGAAGGTGTTAAATCGTGTAACCCGACCGAGCGAGGGATGCTCGTGTCTCTAACGGTCAGTCCGCTTTCGAAATAAACACGCCAGCGGATCGAGCCGCGTGCTGTCAAAAATCTTTTGTGATCACGGGCGGACTTTCGAAGAGTCGTCCTTCGCGCCGGCGTCACAGCGCTCACGGCAGAAACGCTTCAGTAAAGCTGTCGTGCTTGTAGCAACTCAGTGGAAGTGCAACACATTACATATATTTGTTTTCTTCAGGTTATGATGAAGTTCATCACAGCATTGCGAGTTACAAAAATAAAGGCAACGGCATTTAATATCTTTATGTAAATAAGCTGCCACAGTTGATTCTTGATATAATAAACTATAAAAACCTAAGAAGTTTTACTTCTTGTAATAAACCACGACAGAAAAAAATAAGTTATACTGTACAATTTTCTTAATTTAATTCTGACATAAGGTTAACTGTGATCTAAAGTTAAAATAGTAATATACGCTTTAAAAAAAAAAAAAAATTGAAAGATAAAAAAAAAATCATTAGACTCTCTGCTGAAAATGACTTGTATAGAGAACAACTAACTGGTGTGTGTATTAAAGATTCATGAGTTCCAACCTTGCTTAAAAATCTGGTAGTAATGAAAGCGCGCACAGTGTGGAAAAAATTAGACGGGCGTTGATAACGTCTTTTGTTAAATGTGGTTAAAATTATATTTAGTTTCGAATTTCAGCTAAGGTATTGATGTTAATTGCTTGGAACGTAAATTTATTTAGTATGTAAGCCCACCCATGATAACAGTCAAGAATACACGGGAGAAGGAAATTTTTTTTTTTAAAGACTGTATTACTTTTCCAAACTACTGATTTATCGTACTACGTATGCTACATACTGCTAATTCACCACTTTTTTTGCACACCACTTATTTTAAGATTAAATAGTTTAAGAATGTCTCCTGACAGTTACAAATTCACTTTAAATTAATTCTCTTATATTGACCCTCAAAAATTTTTTTCACACAAGGGTTTGTTTAGTAACTAATTTACCCACGGCCCAAGCAAATTTATGGGGTCAAAACAAACACTGTCTGTACAGTATACCACGCCTGTCATTCCAATGTCTCTTTGTAAAGCACCTACTCTACCAGCGAACATTCTTCATGAACAACCAAATGACAGGTGGTTCAGAACTTTTTCCAGGTGCGTGTATGGTTGTGCTAGAAATCATACTGCAGGAAATATACCTAGGATACAAACACGTACGGAATGGAAACGTAGCCAAGTAAAACAATTTTACTTAAAAATAAATATATTTCGATATCACTTGAAAGAAAAAGTACGGAATATCAACATATTTGTATATTATTTGTATCTTCATTCAAAAAATTAAGAGGCAATTTCTTTGACGGCAATTTAGTAAAAGTTATTCAAATGGAAGTAACCAAGAACAGAAGTTTCCTATATTTTGTATTTTATTATAAACTATATTTATAACACTACGTGTATCTTTGTTAGATTCCACACTTACGTTAACGTGAAATAAACTGAGCCTACACGCCCTTATATCAGCGAGGTCTCTCGCGTTCCACGCCGTTGTCCTGAACCCACGGGCAAACAATCGCTAAGACTGCGACATTTATTAAATTAAATTTATTAATTGGATTTGATATTATTTTGGTGTGTAACGCTGGTGTATCCACCGACGTAGTGGCAACGTTGAGCATGCGCATTTCCACGATGGTTACAAACTCCACAATCGATTCGACGTCGAACTTCCGACGAGACCTAAATTCGACATTGCCGTGTCGCTGTGACGTCTCTGGGACCAGGCGAGCTGTATGGGTTGTGGACAATCAGAATCCAGTTTCTCCGCTACTGAGCGGCTCTGTCCACCAAGCCGGCAGCCGCGAACTTCAAGTGGGGAATGAACGTTAAACGGAATTCCTTCTCATTGCGTCAATTTCAAAGATAACTATTTCAAACAAAAAGTATTCTACGTGCAATTTCTTAAGGGATGTTGCTACGTTAAGACATCTTGCAAATTACTTCGTTTAATGTTTTTTCTCTCAAATGTAATATTTAAATTTACACATAAAAAAAGATGAAAAAAAAAATATACGTATTTTTTCCGAAAATAATTTTATGTACCAATATTCTTTGAAAAAAGTTGCGTCGAAATGTTTTTTGTTTGAAAAAGTTATCTTTAAAATTGTCTCAATGAGGAGGAATTTCGTTTAACATTGATTCCTCATTAGAAGTTCGCAGCTGCCGGCTTGGCAGGCAGGGCCGTGAACGCCTGAGATTCGCAAGCGGGGCACCTAACTCACGTGACAGTTAAAACCATCCTATCACGAAACTGGACCTTATGTACAGTCAAGTGTTTTGAAATAATACTTGGCAGAAACTCAATTCGCGTAAATCGGGCGCCCCTACGTGCGCCTGAAAGAGTCAAATCACCTGAGGACGGGAGCAGAGCTTCCGAAACGTCGTGATTTTCGGTCGTACATTTTCATCTCGTTAAACTCGTGCTGCCCTTTTGGTTTTGTTTTGTTCATTGTTGGACTGGATCATTACATTTTTTGATCCATTTATATATTTTTGAAGACTTTTTGCTGTTTTGTGCTTGTGGCCTTCTTGCTGTGTATTGGTTGTTTTCGTCTTGTTACAAACGCATGATGTTCTTGTCGTTTTGTACGGTTGTCAGACCGGATCACCATATTTTATTTATACATGTACTTAGTGATTCTTTGCTGTTTTTTATTTCGCTTGTAAGTTTCACTGCTGTCGTCTGGTTACATTAGTGTTGTCTTGTTGTTTTCGTGTCGTCCATTGTCGGACTGGATCATAATTTTCTGATAATTTTAGATATATATGTATTTGCCTGCGATATTTTGTTACACATCTGTTGCGCTGTGACGTACTTCTGCCGTGGTTAGCTTGTAATGGTTTTGGCTGTTTCCGTCTTATTGAGTTGTGTCGTTCGTTGTCTAACTGGATAATTGTCTCTTGTTTCGTACATGTTCTTAAAGGCTGTTCACGGTAAACTCAGCACTATCGAAAACACTGCTTAAGATCTTCTTATATTCGTATTGAGTATTCTTCCGCGATACGTCAAATTAACATTGACATTGGCCTCAGCACTTTAATCGTGCGTCAGTTAAGTGAAACTATAAAACTAATAGGAAGGTAAATCTTTTACAAATTTGCTGATTCTTAAACATAAATTCGTTAAAAAACGGAAAGAAATGAAATGACTTCAGTATTCATACACGTTTATCTAACACTTCGAATTCAACTTTAAGATATGGGACTACTTTCCCTCCGTCGCTACCAACTTTACTGGCCGGCCACTTGCCTGTCAGTGTACACATTAAAATGTATGCAGGTATGCAGGTACGGGCAGTGGCACTTTTAAACGGTTGATTTGAAAAGTCCTTAAATAACCGTGAACAGACTATATTTATTTTATCAGCTTTTTCTGTGTTTTTGTTTCTCATCCATCTATTGTGTTCGCCCCCATCCCCTCCCCATTTTAGTAGTTACTCTAGGTAAGGTTTATTCTACTCAGGTTAGGAAAAAAACGAGATTTCTTATGGGAGAGTTTGACATAGGGAAGGTATCCACCGCTAGGTGCGCAGTGTTCCAAGAGGTAACATTTTTAAGCTACGTGAATAATAAAAGAGAAAGACTTTACTTAGTTACGAAGGAACTTTATATTTGAATTATGGTTATTAGAATAATTGTGTTTTTTATCGTAGAAAATAGAGAAAATCTGGTACACATGCGACATTAGCGCTTACCTAGTAGCAAACATTTGTGTTGCTAAACTTTTAAAATTGATTTTCCCAACTTGTTGTGGAAGGAACTTTGCTCTAGGCAATGGAAATCGAACCAAATTTCGAATCCGGAGTTGATTAACATTGAAACGACGACAAGATGCCTGCCCCATGCCCCTTGTCCCGGATGTCGGTCCCGGGAGGGCATGCGCAGTTCGGCGAGGCGTCGAGGGCTCCGGGTGGTATCGACCTGCAGCCTGGCGCCGGAAGGCGCAGCGACTCCGAGCCGCCCCTGAAGGAAGCGAAGGGGGATGTTTTCTGGCGAGGTAGGGGCAGGGAGGGTGGTGGAGTGATTGCCAATCACCGGAGGCCTGAACGCCACTTTGCGCGATGCGCCCCACGGTCGTCCAGGCCGACGGAGCTGCTACAGCCTCTCTTCGGGGTTGCTATGGGGCAAACGCGGGGTTGCGGGGGTAACTGTGAAAGCCACCCCGCCCCCCCGACGCCTGCGCGTTAGGCAATCCACTCTGTCTCCCCGGACGACGCCACGTATCGAGCGGACAAAGCGATGGCGGGTGAAGCGACGTAGCTGGCGAGTAATACTGCATATACAATTAAAAAATTATGCAGTAACCGCAGTTCTCACACACAGAGCTACGTCTTCATTATTTGCGATTCACAATTCACCTGATAATTCTGAACTCCAGTTAAAGTTTATTCTACTCAGGTTAGGATAGAAAAGAAATTTATTATGGGAGGGTTTGATATAGGGAAAATTTCCGCCGCAAGGTGCACAGTGTTCCAAAAAGGTAACATTTAATTAAAATTTCGAGCTACGTGAATAATAAAAGAGAAAGATTTTACATAGTTACGAAGTAATTTTATATTTGATTTATAATTATTGCTATGATCCTGTTTTTGAAACGTAGAAAATAGAGGAAATATTGTACACATGCGACATTAGCGCTTTCCTAGTGGCGAAAATTAATGGTTGGCAAATCTTCAACATTGATCTTCCCAACCTTACTCCAGCCAATGAAAACTTTCAACAAACCTGTCCTGTTTACTTTTGTTCGTAACCTAACCTCGTGTAATACAACCATATTTAAGCAGATAGTATGTCAAAGCAGACGTTTTCTAGCAGAGAAGGTAAAATTTTGTGAATAAATATAATCATAAACATATGCATACACATGACTGTTTGATACCTGTTATGTTTACATTAATGCAAATAAAAATTTGCCACCAATAAAAACTGCTCTGATATGATTGGTTGCCACAATCACAAGTTTTACTTAATATATAAAATAAAACTCCTTCACTTAACGCTTAAGTAAATCCGAACACAGCACTGCTAAGTTCAATTGGAAAACAGTGCATAAGATAACACATTTTCAGTTCTTCTGTACACGTCATTAAGCATAATTTAAAGCTTAATTTTTCTATTGTAAACCCATCTTAGCCCTGCAAATAAATCTGTCTCACGAACGAGTGCACTTGGACAGTTCTGAAATTATTGTTATGTACAATTATTTCCACGACAAAATAATTTCTGTCGACATACTAGGCAGGTTAATAGTCAGTTGAATGCGTTTGTGTCTAAAAATCATCTATGGCGTGGTGACATACTGTTGTAGCCATAGAATCAGATGAAAACAGGACAGCCTTCAAAACTGTTAAAAAAAACTGCGCTCGTTCGTGAGACAAGCTACATATACAGGTTGTCCCTTTTCAGCTATTATAAAATTTGTGCAGAACGAGACAGAGAAAGTAATACGACTCATTACCTAAAGTGATCGTTGAGGGATGCATGCAACCTTAAATCAAGCTCTTTTAATTTTTTTATTTGCGAACCTACAATTTTTTAAAAACTAAAAAGATTGAGTAAAATATTTGAGTTTAATATTTTGTTGAATGAAGATGTAAAATGTCTAAAATAGTTTGTTCTTGATATCAAACTCCTTTGTTAATAACGCAAGGGGTTGGCACCATGTTATTTCACTAAGTTGTGTGACCGTGAGTTACGCAGTGGATTAATTTCGACGGATAACAGCAGCCATGTTCAAAGTACTAAAAATAAGTTTGTCTTAGCTTAACACACTAAGCCCAACGGTTCTGGTTAAATGCAACACCTGGGAGCTATGCGATGTAGGATGCGTAAATGCAGTTACCTGTCGCTCATAGAGGGGGTGACATTGCCAACTATTCACACATTTAACTTTTTCATTCGACCAAAACTACGTTGGAATATTTTTTTTCACAACCCCAGCTTCTAATGTTTTAAAATAAAATTATTTCAAAATTGCTTGCTTCAAAGATGCGTATCTCCCTGTTATCACCCTAAGCCACACGCAGCTCTAAATGAACGCATCCGACGCACTGCTTCGCTTAAAGTATAAAATTAGAATTTATTTACTTTGTTGGCAATATTTCTGTGTGTCTCACTGTTCCGCCCAACTCCTCCATAAATTTCAAGACAAAAAAAATTTTTCCTTAGGGCGATTCTTTCACTGAAGGATTGAGCGCCTCTGGAACACACAACTAACAACACCGATGACTTGAGTAGAGCGGGACTGGAAAGCAAAAACATACTGTTGTGTGGTCCATTCATGGACACTTCCGACTTTTCTGAAGTCCTGCTAAAGTTCTACGAGTACTTTCGGGCTATTCCTAAGCCTCATGCAAACAAGGCTTAACTAAGTCGAGAATATTACACCAAAGGAACAACACACCGCATTCGTGCGCACTCAGTTTAATAATATTTTGCATAAGAACTATTTCTTACTAGGCATTACCAACACAAGTATTTTCTCTTTGTTTTTAATCACACATATTATAAAAGGGATATAATTTGCAAATAAAATATAAGCGATTGTTCAATTCAACCGAAAATAAAAATACTTTTGTGTTTAAAAAATTGTAGAAAGTTTGTGGTACTTGATATATTAGGAAATAACCGAAAACTTTATACATGGGGTGATTTTTCAAAAGTTTGATTCAAAAGTGTTAAGATAACGGGAGTAGACTACTCACGTGTTTCTCTTCGGCTGCCGCGCTGAGGCACCAGGTGAATCAGTGCAGTCAAATGCGTCCGTTACGAGCTGCCACTGCTGTAGGCTTTGTGTCATTTTAAGTTTTCTACCCCATTTTACACAACGAATCACCTCACAGATTTCTAAAAATTTGACCAGGGACAAGCTGTATACCTGTTCGACGGCAGTGGCAGGTGGACCTATTGAGAGACATGCCGGTTGTTGATCGAAACTGTACCCTCCCGGTGCACGCAACAGGAACCAACAAATGCCGCGGAAGCTGGTGGATTCTAAACGTAATGCGACCAATCGCCAGCAAGCGGCACAACGCCCATTTACACACGTGAATTAAAGTCTGCTGCAGATTTAGTGGTTGATGAGGGAACTAGAACATGAGTCCGAATACAGTAAAGAGCAAACATAAAGCGTACATTGCAAACCGCTCGTCGTCTGCCACTGGTTCATAAGCTAAAAGAAGAACCTTAGCTGGGTCAAAGTGATGATTAACAGTGAAGCAAGAACGAAAAGATGGGGAACTGGAATGTGTACCACGAAATCCGACTGCCACACTAGCAGCGGGGTTAAAAGGTCATGCGTCCGGCCCTAGGGACAAATTTAGTAATTTGGCGTGCCTAACAATAGCAAAAAGTTCCGCCCTCCTCGATGGGAACATGCTAAAATAAAAGCTTTTAAATCCTAACATCACTCATACAAATAATATTACTATATAAATAATAACACGGTACGTGCTTTATTATATAACAAACCACAAACCACGTGATGAATAATTTACAACGTGCTTTCTTTGTGGCAAATTAAACAGTCCGTTGTTAATCCCGGTAGTGGAAATAAAATCTGTTCTATTTCACCATCATGTAATTAAGTCTATGGGGACCAAGTGAAAGACCGGCCTCCGTGGCGTAGTTGGTTGCGTGCAAGCCTACGGTGCGAGGGGCTCCGTGTTCGATTCCAGGGTAAGTCGTTGGTGTCGATTTGTGTCTGTCTTAACAGTAGTCTCGCCCGCCGTACGCGGAAAATGTCCACGAAAGCCTGAAAAGAAGGAAAAAGCAAGGACTCTCATTTGAGAGAGATCTGGGTTAAATTTTCGGTCCAGATATCGTATTTAAATTGTTTTCCTAAATGCCGGGACGGTTCCTTAGTAGAGGCCAAGGCCGAATACTTTCCTTCCTGTTTGGAAGAGTATCTTGCTATGTTTCTATTGACCTCGTAGTCGGCATATATACACATACATACGTACATGATTATTATTCACCTAGCTGAACATTTTATTCAAAAGTGACGTATTCGGGACACTGCGCACCTACGGGTGGAAATTTCCCCTATGCCAAACTCTCCCATAAGAAAACTCGTTTTGTCCCTAACCTGAGTAGAATTAACCTTGGCGTGGTGAACGTGGCTTTGAACTTGTGGCGTCAGACATCCACCTTCATACTCTATTCTTCCAGTGTTGCTGTAGCTTCCGCTCTTCGAAACAGCGCTGGGGAAGGGGGACAGCGGCGGTTGTTCGATTGCGCCGAGGGGGGTTGTAGAAGGGGGTATTGTGGTGTGACGCCCAGAAGAATAGAACAACCTGCCCCAGTCCAAATGCCAACTTCCCCTGCTTCCAACCGAAACATGAAACGGCCATTGTGCCATAAATGTTTTTGTCTTGTTGGGTTTAATGCGCGATCGGTCGCGCGTGGGGGACCCGCAAAAACCACGTGAAATAANCCGCGTATAGCGGCGGGGGGTTCCGATTCATCAGCGAACGCGCATTGAACGCGCTGGAAATAGCAGCAGGCGCCAAGGGTTTTTCCGGGCCCCTGTTTTGAATATTTCAATTTCTTCGCATTGGGAATTCCAGCACTCAACGCACGCGGGGTGAAGGGGGGGATGAGAGGCCCAGACACCGTCCGACGAACGCGGAAACGCTATAAACAAGCTTCAATTGGAAACGAGCGCATGCGTGAAACTTTGATGAATCCCCGATATTTATAAAGTAAATTTCGCTGTGCAAAATTTAACCGTCCGGATCTGCAGCAAACGCCGGCAGCTTAAGGCGGCCAATCGGTGTGCAGAACGTCTGCAGAAAACGACGTATTACAAAACTGCCCAACGTGCTTAAATGATGCCCGCTTAGGAATAGCATTTGAGAAACGTTATACATGTATAAACCAATACCAGATTCTCCATTTATCTCCAAAGACAATTTTTTTCCGCAAATGAAAATGACTGAATCGGATGTTTTCGCTGTCATTTTCAAGTATAAACATCTTGGTGCAGAATATTAAAAAACGTATATGCAAATGCCGTACACTTTCAAATTTAGTATTGAGCCGTTAAAATTATATGGTCACAGCTGAAAGTCTCATAGAGGCGCGTTATCGACGGCAAGACGACGCGCCAGTTCAGTGAGTTGCGTCTAGAGGCTGCAATGAGGCGCAATGTGCATGACTGGGTCACCCTTAACGCTTCCGTATGCTTCTAGGCCACGGACGTGCAAAATACGTCCAGGAAGGTAGCCACCTTAATTTTATTTTGAAAAGGCACTCTGATATTTACAGCATAAAACGTACAGAGCGGAAAAGATTTTACTATATATAATTGGCAGATAATTAGAAACGCGAGAACTACACGTAGGCAATTATCTATGCCAAGCGATTAACACTAGAAACTGTGAAATTATTCATATGAATATTAACTATTAAAAAAAGATACCAAAATCAGTAAGTATGAAAGTGAAAATTACCGCTTGAGGAAATGTAAATTCGAAGAGTCGCAATATGAAGGAAATTTTATATAACAACTGCGCTTTAAGATTTTTATTTATAAAAGAAAAAACTGTTATAGTAGGTTTGTGTCTTGTAGCTCTAAAAGGATATCTTTATGTAGTATGATTGCGGACGACGCGACGTCCCTTATCTATCAGTCGTGCTTCAAATTTTCGGAAGAATTTCGAACGCATGTTAAAGCCACGTGCACAGGAATTACTTTTCCTTTCCAGTGTAAGAATCAGACGATACATATCTAAATAAGAAGCACCCAAGAATTTTTCTCCCCTTCTCCTCGTTTCGCAAGTGAATTTAAGATTGGCTGATCCAGGAACTAGGAGTTCCCGACTATGAGTTTACTAGTGAAAGTTATTCCACTCTCTAGCCTTCACTACAACCGCTAGGGACCTGTTGCTTTTATTCCCAATCATCATGTCTGATGAGTGTCCCATACCACCTGCTATTATAAGAGTAGGTTATAAAAACCGCTAAATAAATGTTAAAACCATCGTTATTCAAATAAACTGTTTATATCTGCACGTAGGTTGACACAGTTTAGTTTGATGACATGCCAAAAATATCAGTGTGGAAAATTTGTACTCTCGAGAAAAAGATTTCCAAATCGCGGCACTAACACACGCAAAAAAAAAAAAGTAAAAATTCGCATTGCCAAATATTTTTTTCTTGTGGTGAACACAAAATTATTTATTTCATGAGGAGCACTAAGATTGTTTGTATCAGACAAAAAATTGATGCACATTTATAATATCCAAAAACAGTTCAATTGTATCCAATGCTTCAAAACTCTAGCCTGCTGTAGCTACTCAGCAAACATGCCGTCACTAACACATATTGTGTTGTACAGTAAAACCATATAAGGAAAATTTAATGTATACACATTTTTTGTGTTTTTTTTTNACTAACACATATTGTGTTGTACAGTAAAACCATATAAGGAAAATTTAATGTATACACATTTTTTGTGTTTTTTTTTAAGTTTTGTGACTGATTTGAATTTATATTCATACAATGATGACATTTTCTCAATGTTATATCCTCCCNTTTTTTTTTAAGTTTTGTGACTGATTTGAATTTATATTCATACAATGATGACATTTTCTCAATGTTATATCCTCCCACTTTATATAGCCACAAGATGGTCACGAATTTGAGTAAGCTGGTAGAGCTTGGTTATAATTTGCTCGTGTCATAAATAAAACACGTCGGTAGAGATATTCTTATTTCGTCTTATAAAGCGAGAGAGAATTGAAATATTTCTCTTGGTGGAAAATGTTGTGGGTGCAATGCATGACCTATAGTCTTGTGGGTACCCAAGTATCTATCGGCTGCTGCTGCTGTTGGAGTGCGATAGTTTTGACCACAGCACGGGATTCAGTCTTATCTTCCTTGCAAGTTTTATCGACTTAAAGATCTCCAAGCAGTGTCTAATAGACTACGATCGAACTGAGAAATAAAATGAAGTGCACATGTGCATAAAGTCCACTCTAGTTTATTGGCGAAACTATCGGACCTCTCGTCACGAGATATCGCAATCAAAAGTACTCAGTTATTTGTTCCGCCATATAATCGCTGTCAGTAGGTATAGTTGATGTGCTGGCAGTACGATGTGTACCTAACCTAACGTAACTTTGTCCGAGAACTGTTGTCTTTAAAATTTGAAGCCCTCACGAACTGTAACTTGTGTGTGACAAACTCATGTTCGAACCATACATTATTTAAATTGATATTCGGTCTTTGCGTTGGTGGAACGACGGAAGTTGGCAACAAACGTTCTCTTTACTCACCTGAAATTATTACAGAGATTGCCAGTTTTTATTTAATAAATTTTATCCAGAAGAAAAAGACGGCATGACACAGAATTCTATAACATTCTCAGTACAATCTATTTTTTTATAGCTTTTGGTATTTTGGGAGGAAAAGTATACCAAACGATGATTTCTGATATTGAAAAAAAAANATCTATTTTTTTATAGCTTTTGGTATTTTGGGAGGAAAAGTATACCAAACGATGATTTCTGATATTGAAAAAAAAATGTTTCTTGCGAATTTCGTCATGTAGTCTAAGACATAAAGACAACGATATTCTAGTTTAAGTGTTTNAATGTTTCTTGCGAATTTCGTCATGTAGTCTAAGACATAAAGACAACGATATTCTAGTTTAAGTGTTTACTCATATGAAGGCAAATTTGACCACTCATTAAGAAGTCTTCAATTAAAGTTAAATTATTTCTACGCGAGAAATTCGTTACAGAACCGAAGTTTTGGTTGTGCAACTTGTTTATAAAGATAGGATGTTGCATGACCTGCATTTTACTCACAAAACAAATAAATTAATTTCAAATATTACATAAAATGTGGAAGTCTTACTCGAACTTAGCATAGCAACCGGCATACAATTTTTGAAAGGATATTTTATGTTTTTAACATTAATTACGGCAGTCTCGTTTGACATAACTATTATTGTCTGAATGTTTTCTTTTTCAGGAAAACNATGTTTTTAACATTAATTACGGCAGTCTCGTTTGACATAACTATTATTGTCTGAATGTTTTCTTTTTCAGGAAAACTTTTTTTTCTACTCAAAACCTTTCAAAATATAGCGATATTTTAGTTTATTTGTGAGTATGCTATCTTTCTGTCGTGGTTTTGTCTTACATGACCCGTGTGCTATCCTTGCGAGGCAAGTTTTTAATTAAATTTATATAATTTAGGTTTTATGCTCTAATATACAACAAAAAAAAAACCAAATTGACCCATATATCGAAAAAAATTTGAAACAATTAATTTATATTGTAGACTATTATTCTCTCAGCTTTATGCCTAGAGGGGTAAGGGTAGCGTTGATGTTTTGTCAGCTAGTCGAACCCAGAACGTTTTGCCCTTTAGGCTGGTGTTTTAGCCAAAAACTTCACCAAGATCGGCTTATTTCAAAAGATGTTGCATCAGTTCGTTACATACTATTCACGATAAAAAAGTTTTGAATAGGCACGTCTTCCAAAGCGAACTAACTGAAAAAATAAAATATATAAGAACTCTTGCTTTATTTACCACAGCAGGAAATATTTAAGCTGCCAAGCTCTGCTCAGAGTATGTTGTAAATAACATTGTCAATAACAGTGGACGTAATCCAATTCCGACTCGGTTGCTTACCGACTCTGTCATAAAAAAGAACTGGTTTCTACGTCACTCGCTTCCTACAACCGCCATCTTGATAAACGCGCTTTTTTTTTCCTGCCGGACCGTTGTTTTCCTTCGCAGATGAATGGCACAATAGAGTCGTGCAGAAGATCTACCCGTTCGAATTTGCTGGTGTCAACATCTTCATTGAAGATGTCGAGCTGCGAACACAGTGGCGTTTTAATTAGCCGGATTACTGGTTCCGCACGAAGCGATCTTCTTTCATCTGTAAGGGAAAGCGGCTGATACAAGTGACAANAATTAGCCGGATTACTGGTTCCGCACGAAGCGATCTTCTTTCATCTGTAAGGGAAAGCGGCTGATACAAGTGACAAATGAGAACGATACTCGGTTGCACGCGAGCGTTGTCACACAGTCACACGCCGGCCGTTTTTTTATCTGCACGACGGAAGTGATTGCCAAGACCTTCCACACAGAACTCGAAGCTCAAGTTCTTCTAACGTCTGGCTGTGATGGGATGTTATTCTGTCATTATTAGAGACCGGAAAATTTCGCGAATTCATTGGAGGACCAGTTCAACTTCAATCACACTTACATTTCAGNAATTAGCCGGATTACTGGTTCCGCACGAAGCGATCTTCTTTCATCTGTAAGGGAAAGCGGCTGATACAAGTGACAATGAGAACGATACTCGGTTGCACGCGAGCGTTGTCACACAGTCACACGCCGGCCGTTTTTTTATCTGCACGACGGAAGTGATTGCCAAGACCTTCCACACAGAACTTGAAGCTCAAGTTCTTCTAACGTCTGGCTGTGATGGGATGTTATTCANACTTGAAGCTCAAGTTCTTCTAACGTCTGGCTGTGATGGGATGTTATTCAGTCATTATTAGAGACCGGAAAATTTCGCGAATTCATTGGAGGACCAGTTCAACTTCAATCACACTTACATTTCAGTTTCTATTGGACCTCAGCACGTAAGACACGCCCCGGACGGCTTCTCAGCCAATAACGAACCTGGAAGGGAAACAAGGACCGAATGCCGTGCTACATGGTCTGGGATTAATCTGGAGCAACAGCTAATGAAAATCTGAGGCTCGAGCACACATAGTGTTGTGGAGTCTAGCTTGTTGCCAAGTGAATACGCGAAATTTTCATGTCTCTAGTCATTATATTTCTTACCTTAATAAAGAAAATAGAGGTGTACTGTTTACTGTTGCCAGTAAACTATGTTTCCTTGTACTTTAGTGAAAATGCACTTCAGGACATCCCGTAGGAATACACACATATGCCCCAAAGTTGGTACACAAGAAGAAGGAGGTGGAAGCTATGTGATACTGATCAAAACAGCAAATCCGTGGGACATCCAGAACATTGAATGTAACACGTACAGAAGACACCATGATAAGGAGTGTAACAACCCCGAATTACCACACATGCAGAAATTCTGGCATTTAACTTGTCGAACCAATGCTGACTGTGTCTCTGGTGT
Source organism: Clitarchus hookeri (assembly GCA_002778355.1). Taxonomy (NCBI): domain Eukaryota; kingdom Metazoa; phylum Arthropoda; class Insecta; order Phasmatodea; family Phasmatidae; genus Clitarchus; species Clitarchus hookeri. The sequence goes on along the minus strand of NQII01000843.1, from coordinate 550,390 downwards.
GCGGTATCACACGCTCGCTGTACTACTTGGCGTGGATGGGCGATGGTCGTTGCCGGGGTTGGGTTGGATGTCAGGCGACGTCCCATCATGTCCCACACATGCTCGATGGAGCTGAGGTCTGGAGATCTAGCTGGCCAGGGTAGCACGCGCACGCCATGTAGAGCACGCTGTATTTCCCTAGCGACATGGGGACGCGCGTTATCGTGCTGGAAGATGTGTTCTTGCAGTGTGTCGGGGTATGGTCGGGAAAACTGAATTTGACGTCACGCATGTACGACACACTCGCCATGCTTCCCTGAATGAATACCAGTTGGGTTTCCTAGTTTATGGCACCCTTATCATATCCCAAGGTGTGGGTCTGGTATGGCGAGTGTGAATGCACGACGAATGAACTTCGCTCACCCGCACGTCTGCGAACGTGAACACGGCCGTCACTTTGTCCGACACAGAAACGACCCTCGTCGCTGAACACGACAGCTCTCCTTNCCTGCGAACGTGAACACGGCCGTCACTTTGTCCGACACAGAAACGACCCTCGTCGCTGAACACGACAGCTCTCCTTTCGCCTCTCCGACATAGCCTCTCCCGACACCACCAGAGACGTTCACGACGATGAGCAGGTGTCAAGGGTAAACGTGTCAGAGGTACACGAGAACGTAAACCTACCTTCAACAATCGATTGTTTATTGTTCGTGCGTAAACATGGGAAAGGGGAGGGGGAGGCACAGTGGCTCTGGCTGCACGTGCGGTTACTGTTCTGTGAGTCAGGACGGCCAGAACGGTCCTCCTGCCTAGCGCCAATGGAACACCAAATGGAATTCGAATCCCGCAAGATATTGGCTACAAAGGTAACAACACTCTTNCCTGCCTAGCGCCAATGGAACACCAAATGGAATTCGAATCCCGCAAGATATTGGCTACAAAGGTAACAACACTCTTTCTTGGATACCATGGAAGGATTGTTGTCTTGTAAACTTCTGCTTAATGATCGAGATTTGACAGAAGCGAAGTGCAGTAGAACTACTAAAAACACACACAGACAGCACGGCGGATGTGAATATTACGCCCGTCACCACTTCCAGTATTTGCTCACAGTTGCTTTCCAGTAAGCGTATATTGTAGTAGTTTTAAATTCAACGGTTACGAATATTTTAATCAAGATACTGTCTTCGTCCCAGNCCAGTAAGCGTATATTGTAGTAGTTTTAAATTCAACGGTTACGAATATTTTAATCAAGATACTGTCTTCGTCCCAGAATTCACGAAACTTCGAACGTCTTCTTAGTAATCTTTTAGTTCGATAGAAGTATCATCATGTAAAGACCTACTTTAAAGTGCGATTGTTTCAAGCAATTAATTATTTATCGCAAACAGGAAATTATGCTAACACGAATAACTTGTGTAAAGTTTTCTTACGGAATTTACAACTAGAAAAATTAGGTATGGTAGATTCTCTGAGTTTTCCCATGTGTAACTACGCACGCAGTGAAGGCACGTAATCTGGTTCACGCCAGAATGTAATTTGAGTACGAGAAATATGAATTTATCGGCAACAAGTTCAGGTTGGAACTGCTGTCTTTTATGTGGAATATATTAAAATGTATAATAAAACCTCACCATAATTTCATGATACGAACCCCTAGAGCAAACATATTTCGGTAATTTTATTTAAGACATGTACAACACGAGCGATTTTGAATTGATTGTAGTTCTTTTTAAATTGTGTTTTTGGGAATACAAGTCACATTTTGCCGAATTCTGGTTTCGTGTTGTAAGCAAGCGTGTATACTGGAAACGACGCCAGGGATTATAAGAAGGGCGTGTGAAAAATGAAAAGCAAATTCACATTAGTACAAACTGAGAGAATCGCCAGCATGTTTAGCAGTTCCAGNCACCAGCATGTTTAGCAGTTTCAGACTGCCGTGAACTGGTCCTAGAGATAAAACTTAAGTAATTCAATTAGTTTGTATCTGAGTGGCAAGTGCGATCCGATAGTATTTACGACAGCGACATACATAGAACTAAAAGTTTAACTAATCAATGTTTGTGATATGGCATTCTAAAGAGGAAGAGAGATAAAGGCTGGCGACATCAAAGTTTTTTAGCTCGCGATTTTCACTTTTGAACTTTCTCTTTTCGTCGACAGTCCTACATTTATAACAGGAGATTTGTTTTGATTGAGCTAAAAATCTTTTCTTTATTTCGTTGTGGCTTGCATAGTTCTCAAAAAAAAAGTATTCACGGGCAATTTCGTCAAAATAAAAGAAAAAGTGATAAGTGTATTATTAGCTTAAAAAAGACAACATAGAAACTCACATCAGTAAACAAACGAAAATATTTTGCTCAGTTCGGTAATATCCTTATTAAAACACCTATATTTTTAAAAAAATGTTATTTGTAAAAAGAAAAAACAGAAACAATTGTGCCTTTTAAAGTAAAAATATGCATACAAATTTATCGTAGATACTATAAAAATGTTTTCTTCAAAGAAATTGCGAACTACAAGTGAATATTTGTAAGTCGACAGCGAAATTTGTAAATGGTTAAGGGAATTATTTGTTCATATAGTGAATGGTTACAAATATAATATTTTTCAACAGAAATTCGTAGCAATCTACGCAAAATACTATGCTTTAACGTGCACAATGCAATCGTATTGCGTTAACTAACCCTAGCACTGTTTACAAAAACCGTGAGAAATAGATTTTTTTTTTTTTGGGAAGTAGGGCATGAAGTTAGGAAACACACAGAAATGGTCTCTGCAATTAGATCACAAGGGTGTTCGCAGTATTTCGCACAGCTTCCGGGTGGAAGAGACGAGCGAAGCCAAGGAAGCGCGAACTGTAATTCGCACGTTCCATTTAGGAAATGATCATTCCTGTGTCGACGAAGCCGTTCACGTAACTTGACCATAAACATTAAAATGTAATTGGTAACACAAATCACCCAAACGAAAATTACAAATTAAAACGAAACAATGCAGAAAATACGTTTAACTTAGATATAAAATAAAATATTTCTGTCCCCTGTTTCAGAAATAATGTTAGTCTAGTGAATAAGTGAGTTTTGGGTCGGGAACTGAAGTTTTATGTTCGCGTTCAAATCCCAGTCGAAAGAATGTAAACATTTTTGTTTTAAAATAAGACCGTTTCGTGTGCCATTACACGAAAAAAACTTATATTTATCGACAACACTTCGCCAAACACAGAAGCAAAGAATTTAATTCTTCGTAAATTTACAGCAAATCTAAAAAAAAAAAAAAAAAAAAAAAAAAAAAAAAAAAAAAAAAAAANATTCCTGTGTCGACGAAGCCGTTCACGTAACTTGACCATAAACATTAAAATGTAATTGGTAACACAAATCACCCAAGCGAAAATTACAAATTTAAACGAAACAATGCAGAAAATACGTTTAACTTAGATATAAAATAAAATATTTCTGTCCCCTGTTTCAGAAATAATGTTAGTCTAGTGAATAAGTGAGTTTTGGGTCGGGAACTGAAGTTTTATGTTCGCATTCAAATCCCAGTCGAAAGAATGTAAACATTTTTGTTTTAAAATAAGACCGTTTCGCGTGCCATTACACGAAAACAACTTATATTTATCGACAACACTTCGCCAAACACAGAAGCAAAGAATTTAATTCTTCGNAAAAAAAAAAAAAAAAAAAAAAAAAAAAAAAAAAAAAAAAAAAACAGAAATTTTATTAGCAAATTATGTCTAAAAATTTACCACTATTCGGTGTCAATTTTCTAATAATACTTATGCCATAAAGAAGGTATTTTGGACTGTGCAGTAGGTAAGTGCATCTTGTGGAATTCTTTTGACGCTGGTCTCTGGTAACATCGCAGTCAGAGATGCCGGCTGCCAACGGAAAAGTAACATATTCGAGTTTCATTGCCACAACAAATATTCGTGAATGTTAATGCTTTTTGTTCTACAGAAATAGACTTCATAAGCAAGTTTTCTAGATTATGTTAATGTTTTTCTTGAAATGAAGCAATCCGTGTAGCAAAAACAACAGCTGTTTCACTTGCTTCTGGATCCTGATGTTCNGGAAAAGTAACATATTCGAGTTTCATTGCCACAACAAATATTCGTGAATGTTAATGCTTTTTGTTCTACAGAAATATACTTCATAAGCAAGTTTTCTAGATTATGTTCATGTTTTTCTTGAAATGAAGCAATCCGTGTAGCAAAAACAACAGCTGTTTCACTTGCTTCTGGATCCTGATGTTCCGTCATAACGTTCACACTATAGTATATACTCCGTATCTTCACACTTTTTGAATAAAAAATTTTGAAAAATCATTCTATGTACAAATTATTTGCTTGCTTCTTTCTTAAATTTATGATTTATCGCAAGCGTTTAATAAATCTGTTTAAAAATGTATTTAATTTTTTGTTAAATTTAATTGTTACTTTTATTTTATTCGTAAATTATAATATTTCATTTATAACCAATATGAATAGAAAGAGTGAGAAAATAGCTGTCTGTAATGCCTGGTTAGTAAATAGTTCTCGTGCAAAGTATTTTTTTTATCTGAGTGCGCACAGATGCAGTGCGTTGTTCCTCTGGTGTAATTGTCTAGACTAGGCTAAGCTTTGTTTACACGAGGCGGAAGAATAGTCTGGAAGCGGAACTCGACAGGGATTCAGAAAAGTTGGAAGTAAACGTGAACGGACTACGGTGGAAGTGATGCAGTAGAATGCAGCACTGGCATGCCTTGTATTAGAAGAAGCACAGTTGAAAGACGGCACCACTCTCTAGTCGGTGTGTCACGCCTGCGCGAAGTGAAGGCCGACTGCATGTCCACTGTCCTCGCAGGTGGCGTGACGCGCCTGACTGTGGGCTGTTATTACGGGATCGTCGAACCCCCGAGTCTTTTTGTTAGGAGCAATAATGTGCGTTCAGTAGAGTTTAGGTTGTTCGCGATTAATTGAGCAGTTTTGAAATCAACCTTTGAAAGAATTCACTGGCCTTACCTGCACATTGACTTGCATGCACGCAACGACGAGAGTAGTTTTATGTTTTAACGTTGAATAAGATGTGATAGGTAGATATTTTTTAATACTGGAATTATTTATTTTGCTTTCTGATCTTTTCATGCATGTGAATATAAGAATAAGCCAATTCGTAAAATATTAACTTTTCTAATAATTTCGCAGTTCCGCTTGACCGACGTATGAATAAAGTGACCAGGCCCATAGCGGTGTTAATTGGACAGAGTTTTCAAATGTACTCAGTTTACCGTCAACAGCCTATACGAAAATGATACTTAATTCAACAGCGAGTGTGTATTGTCAGCATATAAGTGCTTTGTTAATGCATAGCTGAGAAAACATATTTTATTTTTAACTTACTGTTTAAAGTTCCGCCTAATTTAAAGTTAATTTGTAAATAATATAAAGCGATGTGATATTCATACATCTATAACTGACGTTGTGGAATTGTTAGCAACATAAATGCTGTTTTGAAATTTATTAATTAAATTTAATATTTATGAACATAACAACTTGACCTACGATTTTCAGGTGAATTTTAACGAAAAGTCAAAACCTAAAATTACTTGAAGTAGTTCTTTGTCAACATTGCAGAAAACTCTCTGTAAGTGTTGAATTTAATGTACGCAGTTAGTGTGCGGATATTTTAGAACGTTGATTTCAAATGTGTTCGATTAACCGTAAAAGATCTGTAAAAAAATTATATAAAAAATAAGATCTTCTGAAGTGAACACGCCTTTAAAATCGAACCCACAAATGGGGTACCAGGACGAAAACGGCGATGTAACGTTTACAGGGTTATCTATTACGACACTATAACATNAACATAACAACTTGACCTACGATTTTCAGGTGAATTTTAACGAAAAGTCAAAACCTAAAATTACTTGAAGTAGTTCGTTGTCAACATTGCAGAAAACTCTCTGTAAGTGTTGAATTTATTGTACGCAGTTAGTGTGCGGATATTTTAGAACGTTGATTTCAAATGTGTTCGATTAACCGTAAAAGATCTGTAAAAAAATTATATAAAAAATAAGACTTTCTGAAGTGAACACGCCTTTAAAATCANGTAAAAAAATTATATAAAAAATAAGACTTTCTGAAGTGAACACGCCTTTAAAATCAAACCCACAAATGGGGTACCAGGACGAAAACGGCGATGTAACGTTTACAGGGTTATCTATTACGACACTATAACATCATTAATAACTATACGAGTAGGATAAACGTCATATCGTTCATTTGGGCACATGCCAACGATGTGAGCACGACCTTGAGTTTGCGGGGTGGGGGCCCGCGACGACTGACGGCAATTTTGGGCGTGGGCAAAAATTTCCGGGCAGTTTAACTCGCGGCTCCGATGTGCCAACGCACTTATCTCGATGCCAGATGGAGCATCTCGTTTAGATCAGTCGATAAGTCATAAAAGCGAAGTATCCATTTCGTTACTCTCAATTTATTGCAATATCCCAAAGAAGACAAAGCCCACTAACGCAGACGTGTTCACGTAAAACCCATGGCCGTGTCCCCAACACACACTGAGAGAAAGGTTTTGTTGAATCAAACAAAGTTTTTTTGGCGGAACCAAAATGAATTGTTTTTATAGAGGCTATGAAATATTTAGCTGCTGAAACCAAATTATTTTGCTGCTCTTATTTGGTTGCCCCTAAATAAAAACTTTGTTGGCGCAGCCAAATATTTGTTCGGCTCGAAGTACATTAAACAATTTCGGTTGATATAAAAATAATAAGAAGTTGGACCGAAGTTCGAGTCTAGATCAGCGGCTCTCTAGCGTACGCCTTAGCAAGCTCAGCTTAGTGGCAACTTACGAAGTCGGAATGTTTTTTAATACAAGCATTTTAAATACTGGACAACGTGTGTAAATAAACATTAGAAGTTTTACAGCTTTACTTTTTTAGTTTCCCGTCGAACTCGTTTTATTACCTACAAATATGGTAATGGTTTCACCAATACATGTACTAACAAACACTTGCTATCCTAAATGTCACAAAAAAAAATACAAACGAATTGTTGAGCAGGATTTTTGAACGTAGGTAATCAAATGCGTGGCCATATAAATATATNAAAAAAAAAATACAAACGAATTGTTGAGCAGGATTTTTGAACGTAGGTAATCAAATGCGTGGCCATATAAATATATACAGTTGATCCAAGCAAATATTTTGTTGACTGTTTAATTTCTTTCGTCCAAACACGGAAGTGTTTTGTTCATTCTGGCGTGTATTTTGTTAGATGAATAAAATCACTTTGGTTGCTTTTCGAGTTTTGTGTATATTTTTCGCCCTTAAAAAAGAAATATTTTGTTGGCTGTTCTCTCAGCGCAGTCACGGCCCGATTTGTTTAAAACCCTAGATAATGGGCGGAGGGGGGTGGGCACTGGGCTGTTGTTCGCACCCGGCTGTCTGCCCAGACCTCTCGGTCTTCACGAAGAACACACACCTGGAACTATCCTGCTCAATGATTCATCAGCCGACACGGTCGCATCTGCCCTTCCTTATACCGCCCTGGACTTTCATCTGCTAATCACGTCCAGGTGGCGTCGATATCGATGCCCTGCGTAGCAGTTACTCGCAAATAATAGGGTGCATGTCTTCATTGAAAAAAAAATAATTTTTTTTTTTTTACCAAAGCTTACTTTAGCTACCACCCTAAGAAATCCTATAAAGTACATCATCTCATTTTTCGGCGTTAGTGTCAACTTTTCGGCTGTAGTTATTTGCTTTTTAAGCAACCGTACAAAGGAAACCAGCCTTGTATCTCGTGAGCACAATAAAATCTAACGTTTCTTTTAATGAAAGTCACATTTTTTTAATGCTCGGTACTTTATGACGAATCAAAGAGCAGCAATCACTGGCAATAAGGATAACCGTAAATAAAGATGTAAGCGTGAACGGAGAAGAAATACAATCGATACAATTTTATTCGGTCATTGTATCGTGGAACGACGATATAAAACAGGCCATTACGCTGTACGATTTGTTTATTGAGTAATAATTGAAGACCCGGGAATTTTCGCGAATTCATTTGAGGAAAAGCTGGACTCCAAACGCATGCACATTCGGCTTCCTTTTCCAATTGGATCGCAGTTCGTGAGAGACACGCCCTGGTCGAATTTGAACCAATAACAAACCTGCAAGGAAATAAACACCAAATCCCGTGCCACCTGGTCTGGGGGAAAATTGCAGTATCAGCCAACGAACAACCAACTGTGGCTCGAGTAAACATATAACTGTGGAGTCTGGCTTGCTGCCAGATTAATCCGCGAAATTTTCAGGTCTCTAGTAATAGTGCACTCTTTTATNATAACTGTGGAGTCTGGCTTGCTGCCAGATTAATCCGCGAAATTTTCAGGTCTCTAGTAATAGTGCACTCTTTTATCGTCCTGTGAATAAAGCGCAAAACTTAAGTCTGAGATATAAATTTTGCTGAGAGCAGTTCAACTCGTCTTTTGCAAACCTTTGAAACACGTTTACGACTAACGACGATCCTGTATCAGGAGTACACATGGCACAAATGAACACTTTTAAGTGGCCAGCTTAAAGTAGAAGTAAAAATGTCTTCCAGTGGCTCTGCGCACGAATNTGGCACAAATGAACACTTTTAAGTGGCCAGCTTAAAGTAGAAGTAAAAATGTCTTCCAGTGGCTCTGCGCACGAATGTAAAAATGCGGATTTCATTAAGAAGCAATGCACACACTACAAACATTGCCAGAAAAGTAATTACTATTTATGTTTGTTGCATATGATAGAAGACTGTATATATTTTGTAACACTGTAAAATATTTTGCTTTAATTTACCTACTTAAATGTTTTAAAGGTCAATTTAATAACAGCAAATTTTGAACAAATATTAAAGTGTATTTCTGTTTTGGATGTTTCGGAAAGTGCGTTTTGCATGCAAGCCTTCGTCAAGCAAGATAATCATAATATTTACTAAGGTTGTATGTAAAAAAAATATCCGTATTAATGTTAAAAATTATTGTAAATAATTTAATTTATGTATATTTATTTTATTTATAAAAATAATTATTGTAGCTAAAATGGATGTGACTAAAATCAATTACTAAACCTTATTACAATTATTTAAACATGATAAATAATTTTTCATTACATATATTCAGAATAATTGTAATTATGTTCTAGCTTAATTTAAGATTTTTTTGTAAAACGTGGGAACAACCTTAAATAGACATATTAATGTAATTTATAAACACTGAAATATGTACCTTCTAGCAAAATACTTTTTAATTTACAAAATATATACATTCTTCTTTCTTAAGTAACATAAATGATACTTTCCTGACAATTCTGTTAGTATGTGTACCAGTTTTCAATGAGTCCTGCGTGTTGTACATTTGGGGTGCAGCGCTTCATTGGAAGCCACTCGTCTTCTACTTTAAGTTTAAATTTTTTAAAAGTAATCCTTAGAATTGGCGGATATTTTTTCTTGATTTGCTCAAATATATACATTTATTTTACGCGTGAACAAACTGTATATCACTCAACCAATAAAAAACTCGCCTTTCTTTTTAAAAATAAACATTTCTCTTTTAATTTGTTTAACCATTCAAATAAATTTTTCTCCAAAATTTTGCTTGTTGTTATAGTAGAGTTTAATAATTTTGGCATCTTCTGTACGAATGCTTTGTTGACTACAGTAATGTAATGAAACTAACACAACCTCTATAGTGTATTTGCTTTTTTCACCCTTTTTGAATCAAACCTTTGAAAAATCACCCAATGGATGAGGTGTTTGGCTGTTTCCTAAATATGCCGTGTATCACAAGTATTTTATACTTGTGTTGACATAAAGCTACCGTATTTTTGGAAAATAGAATTTTTTTTTATAAATATTTTACATGTAAATTATAATATTTCATTTATGATAAGTATGAATAAAACAGTGAGGTGATAAGTGTGTTGGTAATGCCTAGTACGAAATGGTTGTTATGCAAAATATTATTAAATGAGTGCGCACGAATTCGGTGCGCTGTCATTTTGGTGTAATTTGCTAGACTCGGTTAAGCATTTTGTGCATGAAGCGTAGGAATATACTAGAAGTAGAACTTTAAAATGTCTTCAGAAAACTTGGAAGTAACCGTGAATGGAACATACCTGAAATCTGGGCACAGTGGCTCCGCACCTTACAGAGCGCCTGGGCACAGAGTACTTAAGGATGCAGAGGCAAAAAAATTGCTTGTACCGCGAATTCCAACCGTACGCGCTATCAAAATGGTGTCTCTTGCAAGCAAAATTATGCAACACTGTTCACCAATCAGCGCCAGGTAACGTGCTTGTCAGCCGACAGCCTGGCCAATAAGGAACCTCCCGCAGCATGCAGTATCTAGACACAAAGCTTGTTCTTGGAGCCCCATGCAGCGAATCAGAGAATGGGTACGCCCACACGAAAGGAGCCGCCACGTCACTTCGCCTCTGTGTACTTATCTACTCTGGGACAGTGACAACTGGAGTGAATGAGTGAGTGAAGATATTTGGACTGCTCTTAACATAGAGGTCTTGAGAGCCGACGGGGGTAAAGTGAGGTGAGCATAGAGAAGCACCGGAATGCAAGGACGGGGAAACGGGAGATCCCTGAGAAAACCCGCCTACCAGCGGCATCGTCCCGCACGATTCCCACATGGCGAAAACCTGGGAGCGACCCCGCCGGGAATCGGACTCGGTTCACCTAGGTGGGAAGCGAGTAGTCTAACCACTACACCACCGAGGCCCCGGTGACATTTAAAGTATTCTAGGAGAGGGTTTTTTTTGGACNACTGCTAGACGACCTCTCCCGTCGGCGACTAGAGTTGGTGGTGGGCCATCTACGGCCCAAAAGGGGTTGCGCGGCTGCTTCATAAATAATGTTCCCACACCTGCGCTTCCCCGCGCGGATTTCACCTCCGCCGAGAACGCATCTTTCCTGGCCCAGCGTTTACCGAGTTTTCAGCGCTCAATTATTGTGATATTAAATTTTTCGTACGAGGATAGCACCCGACGGCACCTTTGTAGCTGCCCTGTAGACGCAGGTGTCGGCAGAAGGCATTACAACATCTACATTTGAACTACCGGATGTTGTCGCATTTAGCGTGATGGGTGGTTGCACGAACGGATCCTTCAAACTTATGGGAAAATAATCCCCCCCCCTCCATCAATGCTACTCTTTCTCTAACCACGAATAAAGAGCTTGGTTCCTACCTATTTGCCTCCTGTAGCATTTTATATTGATGCATGCAACCATTTTGAATTCTTTCATGACGAAAGGGTTTGTACGGTGTATATGCCAGTTTTTTCCTTTCTCTTCTTTGTTATAGGTAGTGTCAGGTGTTTTCATGAAAATATTTCAGGACCAGTTGTATTCCAATACACTTTTGTTCATATGCACTTTCGTGTTTGGACGATTTTTAATGTCACGTCCCTCAAGTGTCTGTCCGCGAATCATGGGCGTCCAGTATAGGAGTACTTTATTACGATTGGCCCAGTCAAATAAGAACATGTATTCTCACGTACACACCTGGCCAATAACAAAATGAAGTTGTGGTTGTGGACGTAGGATATTGAAGTCTAGCATGACCATAAATATTTTCGCGAAAAACACCTGTCGCTCCATTTAGAAAGGATGGCAGTTGACATTCTGGGTCCTTCGCCTGTCACAGAGAGAAGTAATTGGTTTCTACTAGTGGTTCAAGATTATTTTACTAATTGGCATGAGGCCATTGCCCTCCCAAACTAGGAAGCAAGTACTTTGGCTGAGGCACTCATAGAACATGTCTTCTCGAGGTTTGGTGTGCCACTATATTTCCATTCTGACCAGGGAAGGAACTTCGAAGCTGTGGTCTTCCAGGAGGTAACAACAATTCTGGGGTTGAAAAACACTAGGACTACAGCCTTACACCCTCAGTTGGACGGAATGGCCGAGAGGCTTAACCTCAATCATGAGCAGTACCTGTCGATCTTTGTGGCAAACAACCAAAAGGACTTGGATTCAAAGGTGCCATTGTTTCCTCTTTCATACCACTCAGCGGTTCACGATTCCACAAGGGTAACACAATCTAGGGTCTTGTTTGGAAGAGAGCTACGCCTTCCTTGTAACCTGCTGTTTGGCCGACCGACAGAAGAGGAAGCTGCAGCCCCTGATTATGCCAGCGAATTACGTAACAGACTTGTTGACATTCATGATTTTGCTCGACAGCTCCTCAGAATAAATAGTGACAGGATGAAGACGCGGTATGAAAGGAGAATGTCGGGAGAGGTATTTAAAGGGCAACTGGTGTGGCTGTACAACCCACAGAGGTAAAAAGGGTACTCCTGAAGCTACAGAAATGTTGGGAAGGCCCCTACAGGATTCTGAATAAGATCAGTGATGTAGTTTTTTGGATTTGTCGTCAAGGCTCTTGGGCGAAGCCGAAGTTTGTCCACATCGACCGACTGGCTCTCTACAATGTTCCGGATGTAGCAATGTCTGTTCGGGACGAACAGCCTTGAGGAGGGGGCAGTGTTACGCGCTCACTGCTTCGCATCCCGCGCGAGCGAGTGGAAGAGAAGAACAGCAGTTATATGATAACGAGTTGCCTATCATAAAGGACGCCGCCGCACACGCCAATAAAATTATCGCAGCTCGAGCCTAGCTGACCCCGAGAAGCTCTTATTTCTCAATTTATCACGCAAGAACGTCGTCGTCATCACCATTACTTTTTCCAGAACATCTTGGATTTCTGAGAACTTTCTAGACGGCACCTACCTCAAGTATGAGGGGAGAGTGATTAAGAGCCGAGAGTTTGGCGTCTCGTGCGACGTTAGACGACAGTTGGGCGATTCCGGAGCGGCGAGGGACATTTGCAGCGATCTGCGAGAGTGCGTCGGCGAACTTGTGTGCAGTGAAGAGTGGGCCTAATCTGCGAGACTGTGGACTGGATGCGTTAGTGAAATTACTTTCGGGACGATGGAAATATACACTTTTAACTAAACATGTGAAAATAGTTGGAGTAGTTCAAGAGACATTAGCAGGGGTAAAGCATATGATTAATACTTTATTTGAAATGGAGATAGTAATTAAATATTGCGCTCAATAAGAATAATTAGAGTTAATAGGACGCTCCGACAGGTAAATAACAGATGTTTGACTGTTTATAGCATTGAGAATATATGTAATTATTGAATTTAATTATTTTATTTTTATTAAATCCTCTATCCCTCAGGAACTCGGATACACCCCTCAAGCATTCATGTAATACAAATATAGTTTCCATAACGAATTATTTCACAAAATTTGTACTTGAAGTTCAAGATTATCTTGTGTATTGTAGGACACAGAATGGACAGTTTAAAAAAGCTAGGTTAGCGACAAAAATCCCATAGAAAGTTTACTGCCATAGCTTTGCACGCTGTATGACAGTTTTTGTATAAACGAGGGAATGTAGTGATGGTAGAAATAAGAGTACTCCGACAAAACCCATCAGCTATCAGTAACTTTCCGCCCCACACGTATAAAGCTCGATTCGCATGAAATGTGTCTACATAACAATCGCGTGCGTATCGAATGACATTAGGTATAGAAAAGTATAAATTACAAAATAATCTTCGCGTAGCTTGTAGGAAGGGAAGGTTGGGGAGGCAGTGTAGGGGAAGGTTCACCTGAACGCCTGCCGCTGGAGGGAAACATACTGGCGCTGTACACACCAAACTGATAACATCACTCTCTACTACAACGCTGTTTAAAAACCTCGCTGCAAGACTTAGTTTTTCGACGGGTAATACATATTCACGTCCAGGGGCAGCTCTCTCCCAACCGCTCTCGGCTGCCCTCACTACTGTACTGAACAAACCCACCCCTTCGTGCGGTGGCAATGGACTCTCCCGACGCATTTTGGTCTTCTGCGCAGTATTTTCTCATTTGAATTTCACTATATTCTTTTATGGCACTGTTCATGGTCATCGTGTATGCCAGGGTTGTTTACTTATACAATTACCATGAACCGTGCCATAAAGAATACCTACTTTCAATTTGATACGTACGTGTTCGTTATGTATATGTTTTACATCAATAATCGGGGTTTAGTTTGGGCTGGGACCCACCGTGGTTCTAATGGGAAATATGGCAGAAAATGGGCGAAGTCTATTCGCGGTTTCTTCACACTTTTTGAATAAAACCTTTGATTAATTACAGCATGTATGACGTGTTTGGTTGTTCCCCAAATAGGTTATGTATCACAAGCGTTTTATACTTGCGTTAACAAAAAAAGTACCTTCTTTATTGTTAAATTAAACTTTTACTTATATCTTATATATAAATTATAACATTTAATATTTAATTAATGCGAATAAAATAGGGTGAAAATATATGTGTTGGCAATGCCTAGTAAGAAATAATTCTTATGCAAAATAGTATTACACAGAGTGCGCACGAATGCGGTGCGCTGTCCCTTTGGTGTAATTTTCTAGACTCGGTTAAGCCTTGTTTGCATGAGGTGGAGGAATATTCTGGAAGTTGAACTTTAGCAGGGCTTCAGAAAAGTTGGAAGTAACCGTGAATGGAGTACAGACCGAAGGACATTGGAATTAACGCAAATATCTGGTGTACATTCCAACAGGCGACGGGCGCAGGGATCCAAAGTAGATACGCGCACAGAGACGAAATGGTGTTGTAGTTCATTCGGTGTGGATGTACCCTTCATCTGATTGGCTGCGCGAGGTGCTGGGAGCGGGCCTTGCGTCTGATCGGCAACTGCGAGCTGCGAAAGATTCCCTATTGGCTGCGCTGCCACGCTGGGGAGTACGATTACCAGGTGCTGTTTGGCGAATGACGTTCCGACATTTTGCTGACCAGCGATGCCATTTTGTTGGCATGTGTGGTTGGAGTTAGCGGCTGTTTCGCCTCTGTATTTGTGACTGTTGTGTGGCATGGGAGTGCACGGAACGAGCCCGAGTTTCCAGTTCGCGCTCGCGGACTCGCTAAGTGGTTGGTCACACGAAGTCGGCGCGCGGGTAGGGGCAGACATAGCAGCTCTCACGCGCCATTTTCTGCCCTGCCGAGTTCCCACGAGAAGCCCTCGCCTCGCACTGCCGTTGTGGGAGAAGTAGGCAGGTCTCTTCGCAGGCATTCCACCCAGCAGCGGCTTTTACCGTCGCCAAAATTCCTCTGGAAACTGCGCGTTTTCTCCCACTCCTGAACAGCCGTCTCCTTTCTGTTTGCCTCACAGCAGCGGAGTAGTGGAGGTCCCCCATGCCACAAAGAATTTCTTGAGGTAGTGAGAGGTATTCTGTCTCTAAACAAAATTCCTTTTTTATTTTTTATTTTTTATCTTTTCCCTACTCCTTAACCGGCCATCGCTGTGCTGTTTGCATGCGTGTGTGTTCCAATCCTTTTCCCTCGCCCCTCCTTCTTCGTCAAACACTCGCGCGCCCCTGGCGGCAATAAAACCAAGCTCTCGGAGCTCGGCAACCTGGCGGGCCAGCTCCGCTGGAAAATTGAAATTCTTTACAGCAGTGCAGAAAAATAAAATAAAATGAAAGTCCCTCATTTCCTTTCCTCCTCGTTCTACAGACGTTCCCTCGTTTCTTTCGACACTGCTGCAAATAAAAAAAAAAAAATGATGCGCGACGTTTGCACAGCGCCTCTCAGAGACTTTATGTCGTCTTTATGGACGCGCGTGGGGCACTCAAAGTATACCACAAAAAAAAATCTCTGGCGGTTTTATTATTTTTTTCCAGGAAGTTGAATCCAGTTACACTTAACACGAGCTGCTCAATTCTCAGCCACGGTATCTACTTTTCTGTAGTTCTTCAGTTGTGCCCTTATAAACACTCGCAACTGATAAAGGCTGACGTTAAACTGAGCACTTTTGATAGCCCTGATCTACTTGCATACACAGTAAGTATTCTTCCCCCATATTTAAAATAAAATTTGCCGTAGGCCTCGGCACTTTATTCATGCGTTGGTCAAGTAAAACTTTGAAATTACTAGGAAAGTAAATATTCTGCAAACGTGGTAATTCTTACAATTACATAAACTAAAAAGAGCAGAAAACAAAATAAATAATTTCTGTATTTACAAACGTTTACCCAACACTTTTATTTCAACGTTAATCCGTGATACTACTTTTCCATACGTCGTAACTAACTTTACTGGGTTCTTGCGTGTCGGTGTGCCCATTAAATTATAAGCATTTAAGAACAGTGACATTTTTCAACGGTTGATTTTTTAAACTGCTCAAATAACCGTGAACACTCTATGGAAGTCATATCGCGAACCCTTAGGTGCGCAGGTATATCGTAATGATAAACACTTGAAACAAATGTGTGGATTGATATATATACGTGTTCAAAAACTCGTTCTTTGTTTCACTTTTGCTGTTGGGCCATGCTTTATTTGATGTCTCCTTGCAAGCTCTGAGCTTATGATAAACACGCAACAAAATGTACACCCAACCATCGTCTTCCGTTGTAACAGCAAGCAACCTATGAACACGTAAAATCGGGAGATACTGTCATTTCGATGTTATAAAACTGCAAATGGGCTGGACTTCACAACATTCTACTTATATTAAATTCTCGGTTTCTTCCAACTTTTCTGAAGCTCTAGTAATTTTTTACTTCCAGGATATTCCTTTGCCTCATGCAAACAAGGTTAACGTATTCTAGAAAATTACACCAAAGGGACACCGTAACTCAATCGTGCGCACTCAGTGTAATAAATTTTGCATAAGAGAACTATTTATTACTGGGCATTACCAACACACCTATTTTCTCACGGTTTCCATTCACATTAATTGTAAATGAAATATCATAATTTATAAGTAAAATTTAAATAACATTTTACTTTCATAAAAAAATAGGGTAATTTTATGTCAACACAAGTATAAAACGCTTGTAACACATGACATATTTATGAAACAACCAAACGCATCATACATGGGGTGGGTTTTCAAAGGTTTGATTAAAAAAGTGTAAAGAATCCGTGAATGACGTTTACTCGAGTATAGGCCATTTTCTCATTGGCTGCTGCCACAATGAAGAGCTCATTCTCCGGTTCAGCTCACCTACACGGAATAAAGCCACCCGAGTACTGAGTGTAGCTTATAGTACAGAGAGTGTATAAATGAATACCCAACTTTTTGAAGGTCTATAATATCCGAAGAAGGGACGGAAGCTAATTGCGTCTCAGGGCTGAGCAAAATACGCATACAGGAGAAGAAATCTATGCAAGGAGACGTGAATCGCGTTTGTGGTCATGACCACCTCCTTAGGTGTACCTATAGTTAAAGGCTATTCACGGTAAAGTGAGCACATTATGAAGCTCTCTCATCGGGAATAATAGTCAACAAATATATTTTATTATAGCCTTGGAAGTTAACTTTCGAGTCCAGTGAAATATATACACTGTGTTTATTACTTACATGGCAATATCTGTTTTAAAAAGTAGTGGAATGATAAAACAAAGGCTGATAGGAAAAAAGAATCTAGGGCCTCAAAAGCGCTCACTTTACCGTGAACAGCCTATAACCTCCTCAAGGCTGTTCGTCCCGAACAGACATTGCTACATCCGGACCATTGTAGAGAGCCATTCGGTCGATGTGGACAAACTTCGGCTTCGCCCAACAGCCTTGACGACAAATCCGAAAAACCACATCACTGATATTATTAAGAATACTGTAGGGGCCTTCCCAACATTTCTGTAGCTTCAGGAGACACCTTTCCACCTCTGTGGGTTGTACAGCCACACCAGTTGTCCTTGAAATACCTCTCCCGACATTCTCCTTTCATACCGCGTCTTCATCCTGTCACTATTTATTCTGAGGTTCTGTCGAGAAAAATCATGAATGTCAACAAGTCTGTTACGTAATTCGCTGGCATAATCAGGGGCTGCAGCTTCCTCTTCTGTCGGTCTGCCAAACAGCAGGTTACAAGGAAGGCGTAGCTCTCTTCCAAACAAGACCCTAGATTGTGTTACCATTGTGGAATCTAGAACTGCTGAGTGGTATGATAGAGGAAACAATGGCACCTTTGAATCCAAGTCCTTTTGGTTGTTTGCCACAAAGATCGACAGGTACTGCTCAAGATTGCGGTTAAGCCTCTCGGCCATTTCATCCGACTGAGGGTGTTAGGCTGTAGTCCTAGTGTTTTTCATCCCCAGAGTTTTTGTTACCTCTTGGAAGACCACAGCTTCGAAGTTCCTTCCCTGGTCAGAATGGAAATCTTGTGGCACACCAAACCTCGAGAGGACATGTTCTATGAGTGCCTCAGCCACCGTACTTACTTCCTGGTTTGGGACGGCAATGACCTCATGCCAATTAGTAAAATAATCTTGAGCCACTAGTTGAAACCAATTACCTCTTTCTGTGACAGGCGAAGGACCCAGAATGTCTACTGCCATCCTTTCGAATGGGGCTCCAACATTGTATTTCTGGAGGTGACCTTGTCCTCTGGTCCTTGGGCCGTTCCTCGCAGTGCTAGTGTCGCACAATCGGCACCACTTTTTAACATCCTTCCGACAATGAAACCAGTAGAATCTACCTTTATCTTTGTAGAGGGTCTTATCTCTACCAAAGTGTCCACTGGCTGCCACATTATTGTGCTCTTTTAAGACTTCTAGAACCCTGGATTCTGGAAGGACCAACTGTAAACGTGTGTGTGTTCCACGATTACTCTCCCAGTTTCTGCAGGGTATGCCATTATTTGTACGAGGGAATTCAATTGTGTCCAGTATGCTATGACTGCTGCATTCAGGCTAGATATATCTTCCCATTTTGACTGATAGCCAGCTTCTTTCCACTTTAATAATTGCTGCAACGTGGTATCATTCAGCTGGTATTTCCTAATACCCTCATCACTTCAGGTAGGTGTTCCATCGCGGGATAGAGAGCCCTTGAATTCTTGTCCTCTGTACCTTCAACGATTATTTTTTTTACAGGAGTTCGCAATGACTACAAAATGGCTTACATGACCTCCTAGAAAGTGCATATGCATTGCTGTGAAGACTTCCAGATCTGTGCTGTATTTCAAAGTCATATTCTTAAAGAGGCTGTATCCAAAGAGCTATTTGACTTTCGGGGTTCTTGAAATTTAGTAGCCAGTATAATGAAACATGTTCGGTTCTTAGAATAAAGTTTCTGCCATAAAGGTAGGGGTGGTTGTGGGAAATTGCCTCCACCATGGCCAGAAGCTCTCTGCGTGTAACATAGTAATTTCTCTCAGGCTTAAGCAATAATTTATTGAAATATTCTAGTGGTCTTTCCTTACCATCTTGAACCTGAGATAACACAGATCCAATGCCTGCATCACTAGCATCAATGTCCAAAATGAACATGTCCTCACTTTTCGGGACACCCAGAACTGGTGGAAATATCGAAATTTCCTTTAGCTTACGAAAAGCATTTCACACTCAATGGTCCAACGAAATTTTCTTTTTGCCTCAGTCACTTTATGTAGGGGCTGAGCGATCGTGGCGAACCCAGGTACAAATCGATGGTAATAGGCATATAATCCCAGAAAACTCCGAACTTCAGTTTTGTCGGTTGCTGTCGGCCAATTACTGGTTGATTTAGTCTTCTCAGGGTCTGTTTCTATTCCATTGGCTGACAGTACATGTCCCAAGAAATTAATTTTATTTTGGAACAGGTGACACTTCTTAGGAACCAGTTTCAAGTTGGCTGCAGCCACTTTCTGGAATACAGTCTCTAAGCATCATGATAGATGCTCTTCAAATGTCCTTCCTGTCACAACAATGCCATCTAGGTAAAACTGACAAATATCTAAAGGCAATAACTTTTTCCATTCGCATTTGAAAGTGGCAGGGGTATTACAAAGCCCAAAAGGCATAACTTTGAACTGCCAGGTTCCTTTCCCTTGGACACAAAATGCAGTGTTCGCTTGGTCCTCTGGAGCCACCTAGCACTGCCAGTACCCAAACTTCATTACCAAAGTAGAAAATCATGGTGAACCTGCTAGGCTGTTTAATGTGTCATCTATCCTTGGAAGTGGATAAGTGTATTTATTGGTCACAATATTAAACTGGCGATATTATACAAAAAACCTCAGAGAGCCATCTTTCTATTTAACAAGAAGTATGAAGGATGACCATATACTAAATTATGGTTCTATCACATCTAGATCCTTCATTTCCTTCAGAATTCCCTCAACTGCCGCTTTTGAAGCTAGCGGTAGTCGACTTTGTGGCTGCTTTATGGGCCTGGCATCTCCCGTATCAATGTGGTGGCAGGTCATGTTAGTCTGTCATATGTCATTTGGTCAACACGAGAAGGTATTTCTATTTCTCTGCAGTAATTCAAAGACAGACTTCGCCTGTCACCAGTTAAGATTTCTTTTTGTTCTTACTTACAGTTCCTCCTGTACTTCTGGTAAATGTCATTCTATTGGTTTTACTCTAGAATCTTCTGGATCATTTGTAAGTATCTGTGTGACATGCTTGCAAACACACTATGTACAACCTTATCAATCGAAATGGAAAATTGCCACAGTTATAAGATACCAAAGTCCTTGCTATAACGACTTTACCTGGCAAGATGCCAATCCCCTCTGCTGGCTCAATTAGTTCCAAACATCTGGCAAACTTTCCTTGCCATCAGCCTGTAATGACAATTTCACTAGAAGCGGTCAGCACAGTGAGTTGACCACATACTACTGGGCAGCTCATTGGGGAGGACAAATCATGTCGTTTTAACACCATCAACTCTGTACTGCCTACCCTTACCACACCAAGTCGGGGATCGATACAGCACCTCAGCCTACATAGTACATCAAGCCCCAAAATAAATTGATCCTCCATTTCTGCTATGTAAACAGCGTGCTCTATTATAAGGTCACCAAACTTCAAGATCACTTTTCTTTTACCGATAACTGGTGTGATCTCACCTGTTACTGTAGTCAAATAGCACCGTTTCATGCTGTCGTCGGGTGATCGCCTGGGGGAAGGCCTGAGTATGTCTGGTCTTACTACTGTAATGGTTGCTCTAGTATCGACGACCATCTGGCAAGGAACATCCTTCAGGCTCCCCTCCACAAGCATTACATCCCAATCCTGTTTCAACGACCATACATGTAAGAACATTGGGGCCTTCCATCCAGCAGTCACCGACCTTCGCCCTCTAAGATTGGTGTTCACAAGTTTTCCGAATGTGCTGTATTCTCTCCTACCTCTCACTGCTGCTTCTGCTGCTGCTGCTGCTGATGTGGGTAGCAGGCTCTCAGGTGCCCCGGCTGTCCACATGACCAATACTCCGGCCGTTTAGCTGGGGGGCGTTGAAGCTCTGTAACACGGGCCCTGGAAGCGATGGAAACTTCTGCATCTTATTCAGTGCCTTCTTGATGCCATCGTCGTCATCTTAATTCAGCACCACTGCCCATACTGGACGTGGGGATGCTGACCTCTGTCTTGCTGACTCCACCTTCAGTGCTCGAGCCAGGGCTTCCTGCATGTTGTGGGGTGCAGCCAGACGTACTGCTTGCCGTACCTCTGTGTCGGCGATGGCATCGATGAAGAAGCCGATTGCGATGATTACGTGCGTATCCTCAGCGCACCATTCCAGAGATAGTTGAGACAGCAACACGATGTCTTGCCATAGCTCCTGCTGTGGCTCCTCTGGTCGATGGGCGTGGTTTTGCAGCTGTGCATGGTGGGAATGTAGCAGGTACCGGTCGCCAAAACGTAACTCCAGGGCCAACACCAGCGTGGTGTACTCCAGTCGATGTCGCTCTGGCAGAGATTGTAGTATGCTCAGTTTGGGGACTCTCATTACTGCAGCGAGGTAGTAAGCCCGCTGTTCTGTTATCCAGCCATTATGAGTTGCTACTTTTTCAAACTGGTGTTGGTACTCCCGCCATGAAGACTGGCCATCGTAAGGTGCGGGCTTAATTGAGACCCCCTTCCCCATTGCTGTCTGCGCGACACCAATGCGGCAGATCTTCGTGCTCTCCTCCGAGGTTGCGGTATTGGTTACGACTTGTACTGCATCTTCACTTTTCTCGGCTGTTGATGCGGTGGTTGGTGAACTCCGCTGCTGAAGAAATTCCTGCCATTCCTTCTTCTTCGCGCTTATTTCCTGTTTCACTTCATTCTCGACACTATCCATCCTTTCATTTACACTGTCAATCTTCTTCTCCACATAGTCAACTCTTTCATTCATTAACTGGCAAGTGACTTCTATTTTCCTATCAACATTGTCATTTACTGTGTCTATTTTCCTATCTACCCTGTCGAAATTTTCATTAACCGAGTCAATTTTCCTGTCTACATTCTCATTAACAGAGTAAATTTTCCTGTATACATTATCATTTACACTATTTACAGTTTCAATTACAGAACTAAGTTGGATATTTACAGTGCCATTCAAGCTTTCTTTCACACTACTAATTTGTGTTTTTACAATGTCATGTACACTATCTTTCACACTACTAATTTCGGTATTTGCCGTCTCATTTACTCTACTAACTTAGCAACATGTTTTTTCACTTACGGCCAATCGAAATGAAGATATATTTTTCCAGCGAGATATTCTGTTAGAGAATGAATTTCCAGTTCATTTAATTTGGTAATATAGTGGGTTACTCGCATTATAAATGTCGCGGGTTCGATATCAGTTGATTTCCAGAAGGTATTTTCTCCAATTTCAAGAAAAGAATGGTACAGGCATGGTTCCTTAATACGAACCTACTCATTGTTGTCCCTTTATGTTGATACTCTGCGTCACCCTGGTACTTAAAGCGATATAAATATCCTTATTATTGTTGTAGGTTGTCTGTGATTAAATGGGCTTTTTGAAAGCCTTGCTTAGGATATACTTCCCTACCCTTATAATTTTCTTCCGCCACATGTAACCTTAACATTTACTTTAATCACTCACTTTGTTCATTCGTCGATCCGGTGAAATTCTGAAACTGTACGGTACCACGTAAATATGCTGTGAATGTGCCAATCCTCGCTCTTTTGACCATAAAACAAACATTAACAAAATTAAATAAATTCAATGTCCGCAAATGTAGCAGTGCTAGACGGATCGATTGAAAGGATAGCGTTTTACATGTTAAATGATTTATGTGTGTCTCGGCTACTTTTCACGATATCGCTTTCAAACAAAAAAAATACTTTGTACAGGTTTTGCCCGGGTCACATTTATACAAAACGTTTATGTAAATATTAAAAAAACCCAGCAATTGTGGGTAAATTATAATTTATGAGCAAAATAAAAATCACAGACACATTTACACCTACTTGCTGTCCTGCAGCATGGCTCTTCTTTTCAAAATATTTAAAATATAGAATCCTATATTTTCGCTTGGCCGACATGATTCGGGTTGTAATCTTGGGCAAAAAATAAGTAATTAATTTTTTTCCTTTTTCTACCTAATTTAACACTTTTATAAAGAAAATATGCATTTTTTAGTAATATTTTTAAATACCGGAAGCACATAAAAAAATTAGAAAATTTGCGGAGGGGTTTCGTTAATTCGCAGACAGTTCTGTGCAATTTAGGAAAGTCCGTTTTTGGAAAAGCAATGTATCCGTAATTTTACGGGGAGTTCTGGAGAATTTTTTTATAGGCTGCTCACAATGAACTGAGCACTTTTGAAAGCCCTGCTTAAGATCTACTGGTACGGTATGCACGTAGTGAATTTCTCCACCATATGTAAAATTAAGATTGCCATAAGCCTTATCACTTTATTCGTACATCGGTCAAGTGAAATTGTAAATTTATCAGAAAAATACATACTTTACTAATTCGCTCATATTTTTATTTAATTTTTTTATACGAATAATAAAATTAAAAGAGAAATTAAATTTTTTGCACATGTTTACGTAATACTTTTAATTCAACGTTAGTACATGGAACTACTTTCTCCCCGTCATTACCAACTTAACTGGGCGCACGCCAGCCAGTGTGCTCGTCAAAACTTATGCAGGAAGGGACAGTGGAATTTTTCAAATGCTTATTTCAAAAGTGCTCTTTATACCGTGGCCAGCCTTTACCAACACTTTTCCGTAAAAAGAAGGAAAAAAAAAAAAATTTACAGTGTATTTTTACAGTTCATTAAGAAAAGTAATTTTTTTTCCGCAGTCACAGTCACACAGGCCTGCCAACAAAAAGCATTCAGATGCTTCGAGAGTCGCACAGTCTTAATCGCTCTCGCGCGTTTTATGAGCTCTCCAGCAAGTTTACGACGCCCCCCCCCCCCTACACCAAATACCAGCAGCGTGTGCTAGTGGAGGCGTAACATAGGTAGACACGCTAATTGCTATCGGTGGCAAAGATGGCAACTCTTCTGCCTTGTTGGGGTAGGTCACAGACCCTCGTCGTTTTCGAGACGCGCGTTTCAAAAACCACGAGTCATTGTTGCCTACTCGTTCGAGCCGGGCATAATACCTTCTCCAGGAGAGGGAAGCGTAGTTTGTGTTCGCACTGCCTAATGGTTTCTCGCTGGCTTTTCCACTTCGGTCGAGGGATCCTGTGCTCCTTTGCCAACGTGGTGATCACCATACTACCACAGGGTTGATAGACGCACAGAGACGTACCCGTTCACTGAATGGCTACGCGAGGCTGGTGAAACCCCTTGTGTCTAGCTACCGCATGCTGCGGAAGATTCCCTGTTGGTTGAACTGCCGGCTAGCAATTAACTTATTGTGAAATCCAAATGAGAAAATAATGCGCAGAAGTCGAGAATGCATCGGGCGAGTCGGGAGAGTCTAAGGGGTGGGGTCGTTCAGTTCAATAGTGACAGCGGCTGAGAGCGGTTGGGTGAGAGCTGCTCCGCGCGTGCATATTACCTTTCGAAAAAACGGAAGTCACGCTGTGCGATATTTATCAGCGCGGTAGTAGAGAGCGATGTTATCAGTTTGGTATGTACAGCGCCAGCAATGTCACGTAGTTTCTCTCCCTCCAGCGGCATGTGTTCGGGAAAGTCCTCGCCTACACTGTCTCCCCTCCCCTACTTTCCCACCCGCAAAGCTGCGCGAAGATTATTTTCTCATTAGAACTTTACTATAACAGGCACTGACTGGCCGTATAAATAGCCGCTAGACCTTTGTATTCTTACGTAATCTGCGCCATGATCTATGCTACTGGTAGAGCCAGAAGGAAATGAGAAGGAAAGGCAAATTGAATGCTGCTGAGGTTGTATACTCAACGCCTGGTCATTTCATTGAACATATAGCTCGTAAAGTAATACATCGTAACTCCAGCAAAAGTACTGGTAATGCTTGATACGGGACTAGTCTAAGGCAAGCCGCCTAGTTAGTTTCCCACCAGACATGGATTCCCATCATAAGCGTGTTACACATTACCACGTGTCACAAATTCGGAGAAAAAAAAATCGGAACGAAATGCGTTTGGAGTACCACATAAGCACCATATAAATTATCACAACTTGACCGCTATACTGCCTCGCGAATTTTATATTATTTAGATACATTTTTCTTTGTTTCACTGAGCTTGTAGACGGCCACGATATGATGCAGCGAAGCTGATCACGGAGATGTTCGTTTATAAACAAACATAAGCTTTCATCTAAAATGGCACAAACATCTGTGGTTTACCAGAGTTTCGTACTTGGATATTCGTAATCCGAATGTAAGTAACTTCTTAAGACCTCGTCCCTGTTGGTGGCCAGTTCAATATACACATTCCCTCCTCCCTCCCCCATTTATTTAAGATAATTGTTAGTAGTTTTCCTTTTGGTGACACAAAAGCCATGAACAATCCACGCAATACATGGCTCGCTTGGGTATCACGTGGACACACATATATATATATTTTGCGAAAATATTTCGAGACAAGATACAGTCCGAAGCACTGTAGGGTCGTCCAGCTTCTTTCATTGGCTAAAAAATGTTCTGGCCCGTGTTAACAATTTGCGCACGAATCACGAAGGTTCAGTGTCGGAGTCACTTAGTCCTGAGTGGCTTGGTCAAAGACGGACACGGCACCAGCAGTCAATGGAGGTATAACAACAGCTGTTACTGTGTGCTCCGGTTTTTACGCGAAAAGTCTCTGGCCCTACACATATACATTACTTGCATACACCATTTCTGACTCCCTCTCCCCGCTTTTTTTTTTTTTTTTCCACCATCTCATTTATAACCAAGGAAGCCTTGAAAGATGTTTAGATGATAGCTAAGTTATTTTTCTGGTTGTTTTTATAACACCATATGCGAATTGGGTGTCCAGTCACTTGATTATACGTTAGCCTCTTTGGAAATAAAGGCTTAAGAGATCTCGAGGAAATTCGCATGTCTGGTTTCCCTTCTTAAGGTCATGGATAACAGTATTTTTGAGCCACCTTAGTGTCATAAATAAATTTTAAAGGAATATTATGTAATGAAATGTCATCCCGACATCAAATTTCCTAAAAATATATAGCTATATATTCTTAAAACATCTTACGTGATGACTTCTTCATCAGTGCAATCATTATTGTAGTAAATTTTAATATTCCTAAAGTTATTATCGCGTGACGTACGAAAGTCCACAGATGGTTTAGTGCTTGTGTGCACGCTTAAAAATCGTAAACTTACCAAGTGTTTTGCACTTACTGTTGTCACCAAACCTTAGCTTGTTTCATACACAGAATTACGTGTTCAGGTCAATGCACCGTTAAAAGAACACAATTTGCATTATATAAGCAGTGCTTTTTTTTGATATCACATTAGCGTTACGTTATGTTACGTCAGTGTTATGAAAACCAAGTACCGCGTCCAGCATTTCGCCCATGTTCGCCTATATACAGGTCAAGTATAGTTACGTGTGTTCATGTCACATGTGATGTGCTCACGTGCTGGCAGGTCAACAAACGTCTTAAAACATTATTCTTGTAACTTTATTAAACAGAGAGTACTAAGGATGAGACGGAAACAAGGGGAATTACTGTGGTTGCATATTCGTCACGAGAAATAAGTCGGAACAACACATATTGTGATCTAAGTTGATTCCTAACAGTGGTGTCCACTTTTAAAGGTAAAGCTGAATGAATGTATTATTTTTGCAAAAATTATTGAAAGTATTTATAATTGATCTTTAAGCTGTATAATACTGGTTGGGACTAAAGTCGGCTATCACTGCGAAACCTTTGATGATTGTGATGTTTGTTTCATTAAGATAATAAAATAATTACTATGAAATATGCTTATTAATAACATTTTGGAACACATAAGTATTATCGGTTTCTTTCTGAACACGTTAAAATTAACGAAATAGGCCACCTTTTATTATTAAACTGAATATCGTCATTTTCGAATAATTCACGAAAAAATATTTTTAAGCAAGAAGTGGAGTGCCTAACAAGAGGACAAATTCACTGAAAAATAATACATGCACTTAAGTTTTATTAATACAGAACACACATTCACAATATAGCGACAGTTCATATTGTTGTTTAAAAAACATTTATAAAACCACACTCAATATTCAATGAATAAAATACAGCACCACACAGGAAAAAGTCTAATGTTGTGATAACAGAATTAATGTTACTAAAACAGTAAGTTTTTGTTACCTGGGAAATTTTAGTAACTAATGTCGCTGTTGATGTAATATACTGTTAAGCTATTAATGTTAATTTAACATTAAGTACTTTTGAAACATTACCTTCTTACTGTCCTGCCAACATTATGGCGGTGTTTACGTTGCGGCAGAACAAATTTTGTGTTGAATTGATGTAAACATTTGTGTTAAAAAAATTTTCTCGTATTTTATTTACTCTGAAAAAACCATTCCGTTGAAAAATAAATTAGCTGAAATTATTTTGTCACAAAAATAAATATTACCAACGAAAAACAACTAACGGCTGGGAGAGGAATTGAACCGGCGTTTTGAGTCTTCGACTTTGTCGAGTTGAGAGATTTGGGCGGCTCTCAACATCGACGTCTTGGAGAGCCGATTGAGAGCTTGACGTTCCCCACGCCACAGAATTTGATGCCCTAACAACTGCTCTATCTTAACACGTGTGACTATGTTTCATATCGTGGGCATTCCGAACAATGTAACGACAAACTGCAGTTCTCTTTCGTAATGTAGAAGTACTTTATGCTCTTTAAATTTACGCAAAATTAGCACACGTAAACTGCTCTGCAAGGCTGAAGAGCTGGTATAAGCTACAGTTGGTTCTCAAAATATGCTTTAAAATTTAAATACAGTGGTTTCATTTTATGAGGTTATAGCTGTTTACAACGCTGCCAGTGTAAACTTGTGTTGGTTGTACATTTCTTTAATGTCGCAGTAACACGCCATATTTTGTTCTTCCTGTTATTTTTGGCGTAATACAACTTTAGTTGCGCCAACGTTACTCAGAGGCTTTATTAACATTAACACTTCAATAGTATACAGAGTGGTCCTCTTAACGTGGGTACCACCAAAATTTCCGGAACTGTTGCAGATCACGAAATGCTGCTTTCGCTAAATGAAATTACGTACGGGGGCAAGTAATTCGCCACTAAGTGACTATTCGTAATACGTGTATGGACAGAAATAATTAAACCACATATGATGTTTCCCTTGGAGACATGCATTCATCTCAACGGCATCTGAAAGTGCGTGCAAAGAGGAATTCAGTGATGTAGCATGTGCAATGGAAAGTAACACAGAAACGCCAAGAAATAATGTGCAATTATGATAAAGTTAGGTGGGCCGGTAGCATGGGGCAGTGGACCTATACTCACAACTGTAAGCAAGCAACACGCGCCGTTACTCATCCTGGCGGGATGTTTGTCCCCTTGCAAATTGGAGTTTCTACACTGAATGCGTTAGTATATTCGGGTGCTTTGCCCTCGTTGATGAGCCACGAAATGTGTAACCAGCTAATGCGTGATAAGTTAGTTGGCGTTATTAAAGTGCCACAAAGCCGTACTGCTGTATTTTCCCTTTGCTGACGGAGGTCTAGTTAAACCACAGGCAGTAGCTACCATAAAGGTTAAAATTGAAAATTTTTAATGGAAAATGCAGTTTTAGTCATTCAAGAATTTGTCATATTCTTTTATTACGGGTAATGATTATCTTAGAAAAACTCAACGTTACACATTAGACGGACCATACGGTATATACATAATAACACAATAAGACTATGTAAATGGTTAACATTATCAACTTTGTCACAACATTACTAATTTTACTACAACATAAACGTTTTAGGAAATGCCCCAATATAGGTTTTTTTGTTGCAACAACATTATAGTTTTTTCTATGTACATACGTGGTGTATTCGAACGTGTGCGTAGGCCAACATTTTGGTAACACATACAAATAAGTGGAAATGTTAAATAAGTTGTAATCGAGCTTGGTACACAAGTAATGACATGAGGTATGTACTTTTTGCATTTCTATGTTACTCACTGAGAGGCCGTGACAACTTAAATTGGTTATACAAATTTCCGTGTCAGAAAAACGTTTGACAAATTTTCACCAGAAGATATACAGAGTGTATCTAAATCAGACCAAAAAAATTCGGCTGTGGGTTAATCACAAAAAAAGGAGAAAACCTCTTACACGACTTATGGTCTAAATTGAATCCCAAGGTCAGTATACATCTTTGAAGTTGGGCCTTAGATGGAACATTTAGTGTCTGGATAACGTGTAACGGGACAAATATCTGTAAACACCACAATGCCTGTCTGTCGCTGTCATATTATTTCATGGAAATAATCACAGTTACTACCCTTGTTTCAACTTTATCCTCACGACACGGCAGCATACTTGGTATTTAAAATTAAAGATGGATTATTTGCCCTCATGTCACAATCAACTACACATTATCCAAACACTCAGTGTTCCCTCTCAAGTATTTGCAATTAACTAGTGCTTCAGGTCCAACTACAAAGATATATACCGTCCTTAGGATTTACTTTAGGCCATAGGTTGTGTGTATGTTTCACCTTCATTGTTCGTGATTAACCAGCTGCCGAAGGTTATCGGTCTTATTTAGAAACATCCTATATACAATAAATGCATATTTACAAAACAATATTATTGCTTATAAATATTTATTGTACTGTTTTCGGAAACTGCACTAGCTCAAATTTTGGCGCTCAGTTATCTATGTATCTGAACCAAAAATACCTATTTAATTCAAATATGACGCGAAAATAGAAGAAACATGAATAACAGTATTTAACTTGGAGAACTTCTACGTTTCCTATATTAACAGAGGCTTGTTGAGTTCACGTGTTGTGTATGCAGTATATCGGGAACTGAATATTAACTCATTACACATAATTAAGTGTAAGAAAACGAAATGAAACGAAATCTTCAATTACATGGTATCAACTGCCAGAATTTGAAGAAGCATAGATCAGCCGAATATTCATATAAATATTAATAATATGCATTCGCTTACAATTACGTACTGTATTTGATTATTTTGGCTGTGTTAGAGTTATATTTGACACGAATGTACACAAACGAAACAATTTAAGTAAAAGTTTAAGATGTTTTTCACTGTCATGAGTAAATTGAATTTAATTTAAAATGTGACTCAAAATTTCCCTATAGGCCTAAATCCATCTCTTATTAAATTTTTCTTTAAATCACAAAATTATATTCTGAAGAAAACCACAGAATACAGCCATTAAGCAGTTCAGTTTATTCCTCCAACAAATCATTTCCTTTGTGGCTTTCATAACTATGCGAAAAGTAAGTTCTTGCGTTGCCGTTAATAAGGCGAACTATTATATTTTTGGTTCAGGAGACTGCACTTTTATTTATTCTTGAACTGGATTACAGCAAGTGGTGGCGAGTTCTTGCAAAACTTAGCATTATTTTCTCCTCTGATACGAATTATACCAAAGAACAGAGGATAGCTACACTCGCAGAGGTGCAACTAACGTGTGTGTCCCTTAAACTCCTGCGGCACATAAAAGAAAATTTTTCCAAACTCTTAGCAATGTAACGATGGGTTCTTATCCACGTAAATTCTAAAAATTAAATTTCGAGACGTTAGCTGAAAAAAATTTTGGGCATATCTCATATAACTGCTTAACCAAACAAATATTAAAGGCCGCTTCCAGATGGAACATAACTAATCAGCGATCAAGAATGCCTAAATCTGGAGGACCGAATCACCATTTTTCTTCTGTACACGTAGAGAATTTCCCGCGAATTTGTAGTTCGCTGGTCCGTCATAAGGCAGCTCTGAAATCGTCCCGCTCGCACGTGGCAGCATCGTGCGACATGGCAAGTTATTCTTGCTGTCCACCACTCCTTCTCTTTCCTTTTCTCTTTTCACACGACTGCGGCCACAGGCTTAAGATGAGGCAGACCGACTATCGTCTTCTGCGCGTGCACACAACACTGACCTACCACACACCGATACAACTGTCAAAGTCACGTGGTCAGTGGGGATGAATGCGTTTTTTGGTATTCTAATTTTCAAAAGACAAGGCCCTTTTATATGAATTAAATAATTTTATCATTTTGAATTTAATCTTACTGCATCAAAAATTCGTTAAAGGAAGCATGCAACAATTTCCAGGCACTTGTTTACATAAACAGTGTTCTAACCTCAAATCCTATCCACGTAGTTTTCGATAGTCACGTTGGCAGAATAGCGTTCCAGTGTTGGGACAGGGAGACAGGTTACTGTGCACCTCGCTGCTGCGCGTAAGTCCGTGGGCGGCCATCACTTCTGCACATGTGCGTTTTCACCCATCATTCCTCGACATCGCATTCCAACATAAAAGTATCACCTAATATAACGTAGGATAGTACACCAATGCCTATTTTACCAGTCGAAACTAACCCGAAGCTTGATTCATATTTAGGTCGATAACGCCAAACAGACGGAGCGGAATATGTCACGTTTCGTCTTATATGGTCTATTCGCGGTTTCTTCACACGTTTTGAATAACAATTTTGAATAATCACGCCATGTACAACATGTATGGTTGTTTACTAAATATTCCGCGTATCTCAAGAAGCGTTTTGTACCTGTGTTAACATAAGAGTATCTTATTTTTTAATAAAATGAACATTTATTTACATTTTATGTATTAGTTATAATATTTCATTTATAATTAATACGAATAAAACAGTGAGAAAATAGGTGTTTTGGCAATGATTAGTAAGAAGTTGTTCTTATGCAGAATATTATTATACTCAGCACGTATGAATGCGGTGCGTCGTCCTTTTGGTGTAATTTTCTATACTCGGTTAAGCTTTGTTCGCATGAGGCAGAGGAACACACTGGAAGTAGAACTTTAGCAGGGCTTCAGAAAAGTTGGATGTAACCGTGCATCTACTATAAACACATACATTGAGCTATTATATATTATTATTTAAATACACGTTGATTTTACAAGAAATTACTGGTTCAATACTAAATATATTTCGGTGAAGTTTCTTTTATTAAAATATGTTATTATTAACAAAACCATCACATACAGCAATGGTTACGACAATATACGAGTTTAGAAGAAAAAATTGTTGGCTGTTTTTTAATACACAAAATCAGTAAATATATAAAAAATTTTTTTAAAAATTTACGAAATTTTATTACGCATAACTACAACAAAGAAATTAAGACAAAACCACATTTGTAATTTAAATCGTATTTCATCTTCTTGAAAACCCCTTTAAAAAATTGTTTTTAAAAAGTGTTTTTTCTTTATGGTGAATAAATTTAAATGTTATAAAGCTGTAGGTAATATTATTTCTCAGTTTCATGAAATTAGTTTGGAATTATACTAATTTGTTGGTTTACATCACAATTTTTTCGTAAAAATGTTGGCAGTTTTCAAATCGAAAACTATAGACTGTATAAACTATAACTGCCTGTGATAACTGCCGGCATTCAAATATCTTGTTCATAAATTGAACCCTATCAAACTATATTAAGTAGTTCAAATACTGTTCTTGATTTTGTGTTTCGCGAATTTACACACTTTGAGAACTTTTCCATAGCTCTTAAAGATCACCTTTAAAACTCCTTAAATTCCTTATGTTACTTATTTTCGTCTGACGCCTTCCTCTTCATGTAAAAATTAAGATGGCCACGAGCCCAGACGCCTATACAGATGCAGAATCGGTTTATTAACTATAAGTGCATATTAAAGTTAACACGAAATAAATTTTCCCGATTTAAAACCGGAATTATAGAAGTTACTATATTTGACCGAAAATATTTTTGTAGGTACTAACATTTAGTTTAGAATCTGTAAGCATTGCATTTACCACACATTTATGTAATATGCTGAAAGAGAGGGGAAATGGGCAAATTGCATGTACATTATTAACGTATATATTTAATGAAAAATTAATTGAATGGTCAAGCCGCGAAGTTATCGATGGACAGATTTCATTGCGTAGGGTAGGTTAGAAAAAAATCTCCAACACCAAGTTGTATCGTGAGCTCTGCTGACTATACAGCCAACCCCTTCACTACCGGAATTCTCCGACTGAATTTCACCCTTGCACCTCTTTGTCGGCATGTAATGCTCTCGACGGTGGCGGAAATTCCCTTTAGAATCACTTCTTTCTCTCCCAGACAAGGGCGGCGGCCAAACCGCCCTCGGCGGCGGCCAAACCGCCCTCGGGCCGTTGCGCCACACCAGCGGAATGCACGGTGCTGTCGCGAGCCCTCGGGGGGCGAAAAGGGGTTTCGACGGTCGCCATAAAAGGGGGTTGTAAGGGATGTATCGAAGGGTTGGCAATAAACGGCGGCGGAGAGTGCACGTGGGTGGCGGACAGGGCTGAGGGTGCGCGCGCAGGTGCTAGNGCCGCGGGTCGCGACACCTCACTGCGTGGCCACCCAGCCGCCCGCCTATTTTCTCTTTCAATTAGTGCCTCGCCCCGCGCGGTACGCTCTGTTCCGCTGCGCAATGGCGCACTACTTCTCTACCCCCCAGGGGAAGCTGTGGTGTAGCAGTTAAACTACTCACCTCCCATCAAGACGAACCGGGTTCGATTCCCGGCGGGGTCGCCCCCGGATTTTCGCATGTGGGAATCTTGCCGGACGGTGCCGCTGATCGGCTGGTTTTCTCGGTATCTCCCGTTTCCCCCATCCCTTGCATTCCGGCGCTGCTCCATACACACCTCGCTTCACCCTCATCGGCTCTCAAAATATCGCTGTTAAGAGCCTCCCAAATCTCTCCACTCATTCTTTACCCCCCCCCCCCCCCCCCCCCCNCAAGGTCCTCCATAACTATGATTCTCCATTACCGCAAAGCAATCGTGTGGTCTGGGCGACAAATTTTACCTGGGCTTTCCCGGATCACTTCGGTAGCAGATCAAACTGGCCTCTTATTTAATCTCCAGCTGCATATATTTTTTCCTTTTTTATTTTCTGGAATAAAAATTGTTGTTGAATTATTTGCAATGTTTTTAAGCAAATAAAATTTATAAAAACATGTTTAATAGGGAAGAACTTTATATTTTAACGTCTCATATCTGCTACAAAATTTATTATTTGTCAGATACAGTGTATATATTAATGAATATAGATAGTAAGGTAATATAAACTGCAAGGTCTATTTTTAATTTATGTTCTACACAATTATTTATATTCACTTCCCGTTCACTATAGTCATTGCGTAAGCATGTTGTAGAAATTATGCAACATGGGTGAGTTACGAAAACTCCTGCGAATAATGCACAAAACGGTATTTTAAAATGGCTGCAGATACGCCCCAATCTTCTGAATTCCGTAATTAAACCTTAACTAGCGGCACTGATACCACGCGTACGGCAATTGTTGTGGTAACAGCAACGTCTGCATTCTTAATTTGATAAATGGAACCAGTGCTGTTTTTCGTAAGAGTTTCTGCACTTGTTCATACACAGAAATGGTAAACTTCTGCCAGCTATTGCTTCGAAAAGGAAAAGAAAAAAAAAAATCTTGTTTGCTGCTTTACTTTTACAAGCACTAAATATGGCTGACGTTGTATACAAAGATACAATAATACGGACTAACATAAATTTATTTTCCGATTATTCGAGCTTCGGGCATTCGCCGTGCAATACAGTAGCGACTGTAATTAATTAAACGGAAGTGGATATTTATACATATATTGTGTATACGGGACTTCAGACACGATTGATAATGTTCAGTTCCTTTCATAAACACAGGTTTATCAAGAACTTGCCGTAATAGCCGATGGACCAGGAAGGTTTGATATAAGTACCTGAAAAAAAAAGAACTCGCCTACGATTAGGATAAATTAACTATCAGTGCGGCGAGCCGGGATCTAATGCGAGCAGGACAAGCTACCGCACGAGCAAACAAATTCGGCCTTAGGCTTGTGATAATCACTGTGGTTGAGGATGAGGTGGGCCTTGCCAAAGCAAAAACTGCACAAGAGCTCTGTTACTCGGCACTCAGAATGAGCGGGCTGTCTCGTGACGCTGAAGTTGTCATTCTCAGTTCCTTCCGAAAGTCTACATCTCCGTTCACACACGGTTTAAAATTTGTTCCCTTCATTTGACAGAAAATTGCTGATAAAAAAATTTAGAGAAACTGTCCGTAAAATTACGGACATGTTAATCTTTCAAAAACGGACTTTCTTCAATTCACAGAAATTTCCGTGAATTCACGGAACGCCTGTAAATTTGCTAGGTATATTTTCTCTACTTCCAATTTAAAAAAAAATAACGAGAAAATGTTTTATTTTTGTTATGCTGGTATTTTACGGTGTATAAAAAATAAATAAAAAATGTAAAATATTTTTAATGGGAGCGATATTTGAATCCGAATAAAAAGTTAGGATGTTTATATCTCCAACCACTTTTCATAGAAGACTTTACTGACAGTAATTGTGACATGATACAACTCTTTCCGAGTATATGCGATATTTCCGATGGTAGGATGATTAATATTGACTCATGCAAATTCACACACATTTCTTACTCGGGACTTACACATAGAACCTTTTGGGATAGTGTGTCGTATATCGTTTATATTTCTAGAAGTCACGAAAACCACTTATTCCATTTTTAGTAATGTTTGTGAGTGACGCCACTTTTAGCCTGATGCTACTTTTTGATGTCTGAAGAAATAAGTTTAAGTGGCGTGAATAACCTTAACTGCCGCAGAAGCATTAATTTTCTGGTTACAGTAGCGAATAAAGCTTCGTGTATGCTCGGCATTGTTCGTTTCCGAAACCCGAAGCTACGAGAAACATGGAAACTCTTCGTATTTACTGAGCTTGTGTTTTCGTATTTTTGCTACATATTTCCGCGAACACCTCCGTGAATACACGAACACTTTTAGCAGTGCATGGACGGAGAGCGTTTAAAAATATCATCCGGATTGTCGTTGGAACGAGCGAAACAACGATGATAATCAGTGCCGTTCCCTAGATGCTTGCAAGCAGCGAACAGTAGTTTTGTTGGAACCAGCGCAGCGCACCTGAGGACACAGGTGAGCTTAAAAGAACGCGGAGCTGGCACACGAAGGCCGTGTCTCAATTTAAAGAACACCCTTTCGAGAGAGTCTTTCGCACAACCTGGCAAGAGCAGTGCTTCACGCTCTGTCACGCTTCAGCTCTGAGAAATTGAGACCACTCTCTCGTTTCTCTCCAACGTAGCGCAGACAGATTACGTCAAAAAGGCGCGAAAACACGTTAAACTTAAATCACGGCCGTAACTGTTGGAAGTAATTCATATCGGCTACGTTCAGAAAAATTCACAAATAATTATAGCACTATCGGAATGATTGTCGGTGTATTAGATACTATTATTTTTGTTATATATATTTATGTTACTGCCATGTTTCAGCAAAGTGACAAAAATACGAGCCTGCCAGAAATCCTTATTTATATTTTTATAAATATGTATTACGTAAGTTATTTCGTTTAACTAAAACAGTTGAAATAATTATTCATGTACATGTAAAATGCAACTATGACCTTATTTAAACTATGAAAAAACTGTAAACAAATATGACGCGTGGTCAGAGAGCGCAAGAGAGCGCCAGAGAGCGTACTACTTCGTGTTCTCTCTGTGGGCTATTGGTCTTTCGCGAGCTCTCCGACGGATTGAGGAGACCAGAGTGTTTTCTCTACGACGTCATAATGACGTGGTCGCGAGAGCGAGAGTATGAGAGAGTGATCTCTGTGCCCAATTGAGACACGCCCTCGGGTTTCTTCAGACACAAAGACGACGGCTCCGAATCTCGAGTTAACCTTCGATGTGTATTCAGCTACAAAACAAGGTTACTCCAATACATAGGTCACCATGTGGTTATACCCATAGAATAAATACCGGGTGTTAAGGGGAATCGCTAGTAAACAATATTAAACGGCTCAAGGTCACATCCGGCCTTAAGGAAGCATATAGCATAAACAAGCTTGGCGTATGTTGTGTTCCCTCAGAATTTTAAGAGGTGACTATAGAGTTTTATTACTGCAATCTGTTCTGTAAACATTCAGAATTGTCGCTATGATATGAAGAATACATTTCGTAAAATTATTGCTACTTACAGCGGTTTTTGTTGCCTTTGGCATTTTTCGATGACCGCATTCATGTTTCAATAAACCAAATTTATGAATGGACAACCGAAAACTTATTTTCATTTGTCTTAAAAAATATTTATTAAAATATTTCATATTTTTTTAAAAACTTTAATACCCACAACTGCTTACAATGAGACCCATATGTAAGGACTGGAAAATTTCATGAATTCATTTAAGGACAAGCTAGATTTCAAAAGCACGTACATTTCTGTTATGTTTGCAAATGGATCACAGTTGATTAGATACGCCCAGTGGAATTACGAGATAACAACAGACCTGCAAGAAAACAAGCACCAATCTCATGCCGCCTGGTCTGAGGTAAAGCTTGTGACACACTGCGGCAGCGACCAATAAACAGAAAGCTTAGGCTCGAAAATAAACAGTACAGCGGAGTCTATAATACAGGTAGTTTAAAACGCGCAATTGTCCTGTCCCTCCTCAAATGAACACTATAGTGGCCCCTTACGCTCCCCATGAAAATGAAAAATAGAAGGGAGGCCACAAGGAAATGTTCTCATCCTGGATAACAAACCGTTATTTTAATTACCCTGGCATATTACTACGTGTACCATATTTTAAATATGTATGTTCGCTGAAGCTTCGTAGGTTGCCAGAGCAGTGAACACGCAGAGAAAAAAAAATTGTTTCAGTACACAAAACACCCATTTTTACATCTAAACAAATAATAAAGTAACAGTTACAAATTGTAACGTTTGATAAAAAAAAAAAACGTTACAGTGCAGCAGAATTTTTTTTACCAGAAACAAGGTGTACTTCTGAGTTGGTTAAATCATTTTCTTGGATTCAAGAAATCAACAACACAAAAAAGTTTGGTTGTAGAAAATTTTACATTTGATTGTATCTGCACAAATATTTTGTTAAGATAAACAAATTATTTTTCATGTGCAGACGAGTTCAGTATCAATTAACGTCATTAAGTTTTACGCTTACAACCAGCATATGCCCAAAATAAAATATCTGGTCAACGTTTGGTTATACTTAATATTAAAATCATGTCTTGTTAAACGTGATGAAATAATAACAGAGAAGTGGCTTATGAATTCAACTTCTGGATCTGTGTGGATGAATTTACTTTTTCTGAGAGATTTCTGTCGCGTAAAGAGTGAAAATTTACACAAATATGTATCTATATATTTAGTGTATCGTAGCGTAGTTTAATTAAATTATGTTATAGTAGATAGGTTTGGGGCAGTCTGGTACACGATTCATGAGAAGGATTCGCCAGCCACCTCAGTTGTCGAAGCGGCCTGGGGCAGCCATGTTGTGATGGAACCCGGCCACCATATTGGATATTGGTGACATTGACCCATTACCTTGAACCCAATAAAATAAAATAAAAAAATTGCAAGAAATATTAAAGAAAATTATAAAAATCGAGGAACATGTAATGTTATCGCCTTCCCCTAAGTAACCTCTCCAAACCTCACCTATCCCCTCCTCACCTCCACCCCACCCAATCATAAAAAATAGAGTAAAATTACAAAAATTCGAAAAATAAAAAAAATATCTAGGAACATATAACATTAACACCACACCCACCCACCACCCTCACATCACTCCCTCCACACTATCACAATAATAAAACAAAAAATAAGAAAAATCGCAAAAAATCGAAAAATTGGTTTTAAAAATCGAAGAGCACATAACATTAAACTCACACTCATCGCACCACCCTCACCTCACTCCATCTCCACCTCCACTCCTTCCCACTATAAAAAAAATCAAGAAAAGTCGCAAAAAAAATTCCTAAAAATCGAGTAACATATAACATTAAACCCTCTTCCCTTGCTCATCCCATCCACCACCAATCCCTCACCTGCCCCTCTACAAAAATAAATCACTGGCCTTCAAAAATTATCTCTCCACCCATACCAATCAATCAATCGTATCTACCCACTAGCCACTATGTTACGAATTTTCACATATTTTTTCCAGAATTGTTTACTATATATAGTTTGCTAGTTATTTCTTTTTTATCATCTACCACCAG
This sequence comes from Clitarchus hookeri, assembly GCA_002778355.1. NCBI lineage: Eukaryota > Metazoa > Arthropoda > Insecta > Phasmatodea > Phasmatidae > Clitarchus > Clitarchus hookeri. The sequence goes on along the minus strand of NQII01000843.1, from coordinate 510,920 downwards.
AGAGCTCCCATGTAGACCATTTCCAAACTTTTTTTGACGACTCCAAATATAAAATGTATTTAGTACTTTACTAATAAAATTTCAAATTTTAAGGTCAATATTTAAAAAAACACCAACAAAACACAACACTTATTTTTAATTCATAAAAAATAACATAAGGAAACACATATATACATATTGAAGAAAAGTCCTTTTATACTTCGTCTTCTTCCACAGCGAGTTCACCTCTCGATGTCCACTTCAGCGACCCATGAATTGAATCGGGTAGGGAAACCCCACCACTTGATGTACGCCCTTCCATTATGTCATTTCAGCACTTTCTCGACCAAATAAACACCTGGAAACATCGTAGATTGGACCTCCTCGGCGTAGAAACTTCCATGGATATGTACGTTCTTTAGATCTTCGAGATAGTAGGTCCTCGGAGCATAGTTGCATATAAGTCGCACACGAAACAGTTCGGGTCTTCAATTCACTATGAACTCTTTCTCGAAGATGCCTTTCTGTTTGGAGATGTATACCAGATCGCCGATCTTGGCTTTAGGTTTGCATGGGTCCCTCTTCTTGTGGTTGGAGTACACGGTCCGAAGTAGGTTGTCATCCTCGACGTCTTCGGGCTTCATGCGAGTGGTAAAATGAATGGTGGAATTAAATTCGATGATGAGTTTTGTCAGTAACTTCAGCCACTTGTAGCTGCCAATCGCCGCGAAATGCTTCCACGTCTTGACCTTCAGAGTCCTGACGAACCTCTCGACGATAGACGCTTTGAGATTACTGTACATGGAATAATAATATATGTCATATTTCTTCTTCAGGGCCTTGAACTTTACATTGGAGAATTTCTTGTCCTGGTCAGTGAGTAGATTTTTCGGTACGCATCCTTCATGCAACACATCAGCAATGGCTTCTGTGACATCATGCACATTCTTCGTCTTGACTGGCCTGGATCAGGCGAATTTGCTATAGGCATCGGCGACTATCTACATGTATTTGCAGCCCTTGTTGACCCGAGCATACAGTATCATCTCAACGAGGTCGGCTTGAAACAGGTCGTTCACCCCACAAATAATAACCTTGCGATGGCGGTAATTGCGCCTGGCGGCCGCATGCAGATCGTGGACGATTCCCAATCGACTCATCGTATGTAGCCACTCTCTTTCAGTACTTTGACGATGGATATAATCTCGTTGGTGTGCGAGTGATTTCCAACCCTATGCGAAGTGATCAGTAGCCGTAGTCTAACCACGAGTTCGTTCGGATCATCCCAAAGCACATAGTCGATGTTCTTGTCCCCGTCTATCTTCTTCAGACCTTCCCCAATTTTCAGAGCTAGGCCACTGAAGAGTTCTGCAAGAATTTCGATATTTTCATTATCTTTGTCCTTATAAGAATCGCCTACTTGGATTATTAGATGTGGTAGAAACTCTATTTCATCAGCAGCGAGGAACCATTTATCATTATGCCTGTATACATTGTATGTCGTATCATTATTACGAGATGTTTACAATTGTAGTTACCATCGAGCCAGAGAATTGGATTTAAGGACTTTCTTCCATACCTTTTTCTTGTGTGCCAAATCCACATCTGATCCATCTTCCCGATCTGTTTGTATGCCATCATATTTCCTTTTCTTTGTAGGCTTAGCAATATAGTCGACTTTGGTCTTCATGACTACAGGTGCTCCATTGCTCTCCCCGAGTACATCGAGGCATCGAGTAATGGGCTTAAACATTTCTTAATTTATAAGGTCGCGCGAAAGTATAGCTCTCTTGGCAAGCAAATACGTCGAGCGAACCGACTGTACCACTCGATGCAGGTTGCTAGCAATGTCCGACATCATACTGAATAAAAATGGTTTATGTTGCTCTCTTTTATAGGCATTGTCGTGTGTCTCAGACAAACGATTTTAGATTATTTCCAGACGTTCGCTGCAGGCCACCAAGGTGTCCCTGCTATGTTTATGAACATCCGTTTTAGTGGCGAGGCGGGAAATCAAGGTAGCGAATGTACGCTCTGTGGAATCTTTAAGCACTTTTAGATTATCATAATTTTGTGCGGATGTCACATTCAGTCTGTCGGTAATTTCCCTTTGAACATCCATTAAGTGCTCGTCCATTGCCATTAAATTACGAACGATCTCTGTCTTCACACGATCCATCTTCGCAACGAGCTCGGATAAGTAAGCGCGAAAGAATTTGCTTTGCTCGGAAAATACAATGTGTAACTCCGAGATGAAGCCATTACCAGTTTCGTGGACGGAATGTATAGTAGCAGCATCTTCGTCGTTCCCCAACATTTCGAATTATTCTTATACCAGCATCGCAGGTCCCATCGTTTCTTGGTACGAGACAACGTCCATATTTGTCTTTATCAAGATGCAGTTTGAGACTATTCCACCCAAATTTTGATATGCTGTAACTCATTATCGATTATCGATGATGAACTTTACGAATCTAAGTCGGTACCTGCCATTATATAGAGGCCAGTCTTTTATAATCACCAAAATTTCATTATTGTCTTTCCAGCACAAAAATACAAGCTCCTGAAATCCGATAACATCATGCCCGTATCGATGTGGTCATCGTACACGTGCCGAAAATTCATATCGTCCATGCGAAACAGCAACAGCACATTCGCATTATGGCGAAGCAGTTGTTTGTTTATGCGCGAATAAGTCTGACCGAGCTACACATAGTCCACCTCCGCGTGCCATCCCATGCTAAAGTATTCTGGAATGCAAGTCTGTTTCCCACATGCCACATCGTCAAAAATAAACACTGAGTTTGGCAATACTTCACACGGTGGCATGGCGACTTCATTATCGCTGCAAGGACATCTATGGCTTGCAGTACTCGTGCTAGTCGCTGGTATTGAGGTTGCTGGAGCTATTTGGAGTACAGGTACACATTCTCGAATCGAAGGCCATTCTCTTCTTCCAGCAGACTCAGTAGGACACATGTTTTTATACAGTTTGAAGGACCAGTTATGATGCACCTCATTGTATTCGGAAATAGGCTTCCATGTCGTGATTCGTGGGAGATGGATTCATCTTCAGCAGTAATATGTATTGGTAGAGTAACATCTTGCTTGACAATATATATGTTATCACTTCTATCTTGCGGTATCAAGTGCGGTGCTAACTGCGGTGCTAACTGTGGTGCATGCAGTGTTAAGTGCAGTGCATGCGGTGATAAGTGCAGAGTTAACTGCAATGCATCCAGTGCTAAGCGCAGTGCATGTAGTGCTAAGAGCAGTGCATGTGGTGCGTGTGGTGGTTGCAAAGAACCAGTGCTGCAAATTTTTAAATGTCTCTTCAAAATATTACTCCGAGTAAACTGCCTATGGCAGAGATCGTATTGAATTGCTGTACTTGAAATTTTAATTCTGCATGTCATTATTTCATATGAATGCACACTGCGCAAAGCTGCAAATGCTTTACCGCAGGAACGATAAAGCAGATGCATCATTAGCACTTTACGTCAGTACTGTTCCAAGTCTGCAGTAATACTGAAACAAAAATGCATAAAAGGAGCCAATTTATAAGTTTTTGGGCCAGTTTACCGTGATGTCTTGAAGAGGTAAGACCATAACTGGAAGCAGGATCGTCGATACGCTGATCAACAATATACTGTTCGAGCTGCATATTCCTGGATACAATTTTTGTGGTCTGGAAAAGAAGGTAGCTAAGAGGCTGGTACATGACAATATCGGCATCAACGTGCTTCACGAGATGTGCAAGCAACACGACATCACCTACTCCCTGAACAAAGATCTATCAGCTTGGCACCAGGCAGAAAATATACGCGTGCAAAAAGTCGACAATATAAGAAAATCGTCAGACACTGGTCTCGGAGAGAAAATTGCGGCCTGGAGCATTTACAACATGATGAAGGCCAAGGTGAAGATGGGCATGGTGGCGAAGAGCAAGCGAAAGGTGCAAGTGAAACGAAAAGTGGTGACAAAGGGACGAAAAGCATGCAAGACCAAGAAAACATCTACTGGCAGATTTTTTTCCATTGCTTTTGCCTGCACTCAGGGTTCTCGGGAGCCTAATCGGAGCCACGAGTGGTATCGTCCGAGCCGTCAACACAGCATTGAACGAACAGAAGCAGTTGTCTGACTCAAAAGGCACGATGGAAATAAGGAAGCTATCGCTGGGGGTAAAAAAATGGCCAAGGCCTCTACCTAAAGCCATACCCAGTAGGAGACGGAAGTGTGCAAAAGTGATGCAGCAGGGGCGCTAATGAAATCTCTACCAAAACGAACACTCACGAACGTGGGTTTGGAACTGTTTGCACGCAAATTGAATATACCTAACTTTAGCGGAGTGTTCATGTGAGATACTTTGCCCCATAAACCCAAATGTGACTAGAGTTCCATAATCAACCTGACACAACAGCTGGGCCCGGTAAAAAACACTGGGTAACTTATGCAAAGTGTGGAAAATGTGTAGACTACTATGAAAGTTTGGGGAATTTGCTTCCTTTACTCGAACTGTGGTGGAACATGAAAAATTGCAAACTAACCTACAAATACGAGATGGAGCAGATACCGAACACATGGAACTGTGGACACTTGTGTCTTCGCTTCCTTGTTAGTTTGTACAACTAATTTAATAAAATAGCCATACATGAACCAGAAACCATCAGTCATGTCGATAATGCTTACCATGATGGGCTGTAGCTCCAAAATACATGTTGTACACTTTCCTCCACACGGCCTGGAGGGAGAAAGGTGCATAGGTTTGGTCGATTTTCAAACTTACAATGCGATATAAAACATCAATGAAAAGAACTGCAAGATGTATCTCCTGAAATGCGGTTATGTCTCCCACGAGGTAACATTGCCTGTTGGCTCTTACAAACTAGACGACATTGAAAGGTACATGGAAGATTTGCTGTCTCCCGACACAAAATTCGAACTATGTGGAAATTCCAATACTCTGAAGATTGTAATTAGATGCAGCGAAGATATCAACTTTACAAAACCGGATTCCATTGGCATGATGCTGAGGTTCGAGCCACACATATAAGAAGCCAGCAAAATCCACGAATCGTCGCGACCTGTAAACATCTTGCCTGTTAATGTGGTACGAATAAATAGGAATTGGGCGAGTGGCACATATCTCAACGGCAGGCCGAACAATATGCTGCACGAGTTTTCGCTGATGGTCCCTCTAGGTTTTAAAATGATCGTAGCACCATGAAACATCATTTATGCTTCGATCGTGGCGAAGAGAGCACATTAGGTGGTCGTGACGATTGTTGACCAGTGTGGAGAATTGGTGAACTTTTGAAACAAATAAATCACACTATGATTGCATTTGAGAAGATGGGAATATTTTTTATGGTGACCAGAAGCAATAAAACACAGCACCTCATCAAACTGGTAATCAGTATGCTGCAGGTCACCATGGTGTTAATACATGCTAACGAGATTTTCCTTTGTAGTCTTGGCTTCAAGGTCGATCTCCATGGAAGATAACATAAATGTCGACGAGCCATTCGTGTTTGAAGACATCGTCCCGAAAGTGGAACTTCACTCATACCAGCCATTCCTGATCGAACCATACACATTACCATTGGAAGTTCGGATAGTGGTTCAACGCCAAGACATCTGCACTCTTCCATGTTAGTCATTCCTGCGATTCAGGGGGACACTGACGAAAGAAGACGGATCCAAACTGGCATCGTCGAAAACTAAGAGCAATGGTATTCTCTACCTTATCGATTGCATCACATATTTGCTCAACGGTGTCGAGGTGGACCAGACAAGAAATGTCGGTATAATGATAACAATAAAAAAATACCTGTCGCTCATGCTGACCGAGCTGCCTGCAGCCAAGGTGGTAGGCTGGGTGATAGAAGATGACTACAGTGTTCCTATATACTCCGGAGGGAGATTCGATGTCTGCATTCCTCTAGCAATGATGCTGGGATTCGCCAAAGACTACACATAAATTATCATCAATTCGAAGCAGGAACTGGTACTGCTCCTAGCCAATATGCATGCAGATGCCATCGTGGGTACAGGAGAAAACCTGGAGACAGTGGAACAGAAGCTATAGTCTGTCGAATGGATGCTGCCTCATGTTCAGCTGAGTACTACAGAATGTAATAAGATGCTGAAGAATGTGGAAGAAGCAAAAACATCTATGTGACTTTCAGGTCGTGGAGTCTCGAGACATACCCCGGACTGCCCGCAAGTCAGTACGTCAACTGGATGGTTAAGTCCAGCTTTGCCACCAAGAATCTGAGGTTTATCATTGTAGGGCTATAGACCAGAAGACATCACAATGCGAGAGTGAGCCGTGCGCAGTTCGACACACGTGAAATAGAAAATGTGAAAATATATTTGAATAGTGAAATATATTCGTACATGGACATGAACATGAACTTTGAAAATTGTGAGTACATGCTGGCATATCAAATATATGCTCAATTCCAAAATACATGTCATGGACGCACTCAATCCCCGATACTGAGCCATGATACTTTCAAGAGTTTGGCTGTGCTCATAGTGTTCGATTTGAGTAAACAGGACGAGCTTATTACCTCCAATGTAATCGACTGCAGGAACGTATTCACTACGCATAGAAATATTCCTCCACAGATGTACGCTTTCTGCCTGATACTTTACGACCGACTCGCATTGTACAATTGTCGAGACAAAGTCGTCAAAATACTTTTGTGAATGCAGCAGAGGATTTAAATACGATGGACTGTAAGCGATATCTGTTTATTCGACTTCGAGTATAGACAGCAGCAGGATGTACTGTAATCTGCAGGACTGCCAGACTTGTGCAAAAACGAAGTTAAAATCATCGACATGCAGTTCAAGTATGGCTGTCCTTCGCTGCGCAATGCCGATGAAACTTTACGACGACCTGCAGCGACATGTCTTCGACAGGTCAGAACCTGACTGGACACGCGCATGGAGGAATGCACAGCTGCTGCGGAAATGGTGCCACGAAGACACTACAGAAGGAGAAGATACTATCCAAATAAGATTTTTAGGAATATCGGAGGATTTAGTACCGATATTGCAAAACAAGATGATGATATTTTTGTTAAACAAGTTACCCAATATCAAGAAAGTTATATTTGATGTCTTTGTTGTATGGATTTGATTTGCAAGGTATGACAAGTAATCCTGTTTGTGGATTATTAGAAAAGTGTTTTTTTCGTCGTTTTCATAACAGTGTGCCACCTAAAATCGGATTCATTAATCAAACTGATGTACATGATGTTATTTGTTGGAAGACTTTTGCAGTTCACGGCCGCAGCGATGTCGAAGATGTGATGTTTTACCGGATTCCCGATATTCACGGTACACTCGTGAAATAGTCTTACGCGAACATCCAAATGTTATTGCTACCTCGGAGATGCTATGTCCCATCTCTCGTGCGCCGACTATATCACCACGTTCAAACTCACTTAAATTTTGATAACCTGCCATTGTAGCAGCAGTAACCAATCTAGCTGCCGACCGCATCACGTTACTCTGATTGGTTCCATGCCTTTGTTATTTGCATATGCACGCCTATACCAGTTTTTTTTGGCTCTTCAGTGTACATTTCCGTCTTATATTTTCGTAAGGAATAACCTGCCGAAGTTTGTCAGAGCTGTTTAAAAACATCCGGTAAATAATGAATTAGTCTTGTGCTGTGCAAAATGCCAACGGATAAATGGACAGCGAATAGCACAACATTACATAACTAGCACCTATCAGTACGCCAAAACAAAGAAAAATATTTCCCATGGTAAACTGACAGCTGGTATTCAGTTTGGTTTTAGAATCAAGTGACAGAAAGAAATTACTGCCTGTGCACAATGCTCATTGATCCAAAACACGTGTTTTTTTTACGCATTCCAAACAGCACACAGCATCACATGCAGATCATGAACATTCAGCAGCTGGCGTACGTAGATATTAGCTGGAGCGAATACCTGGCGAGTACATTCCATAAGAAAAAGGAGAGGGAGGGGCTGTTTTTGTATACGTCAGGTTAGTCATTTATTCAAAGGTTACTCTTCTAGCATCGTACACTCTAATTCCGAATCAGTGATATAACATCCACTGAATGTCAGTCGATAAGCCACTGCTGACCGGCGAATCAAGCACATTAACTGGGAATAAGTGATTTATAGCAATGTTCTTGAAATTCAGTGCGAAATCACACATAGAACAGTGAAATCCAACTACTGAATTAATTAGTTATCTAGCACTAATCATAAGTTGCTCAATTCCCACTGTTTCAAGATAAGATTGTAGGATTTTTTATTCTACCCGACATTTAAGAACCACCAGGAATTATTTTGGCAAGTGCCCTTAATGAAATACAGTGTTCGTAAAGGCGAGGCTCCGTTTGATCTGCGGACGAAGACAGCCCTTGTGACTAACGACTCCACGCGCTACTTCTCGTGTTATGCTCCGAAATCATACCATGTTCGTCACGTGACTGCCTCGACCCTAACCTGCGCGCGATACAAGCAAAGTTAAGAAATCCTGCTGTTGTTCCAAACGTTACACAATTTTATTAAAAACCGCATCCACTATTATAGTGGGATCCGAACTAATTGATCACAGAATCAGTACTCATAATTAAAGTCACGCTGAAGGCTATGGGGGCCGATTTGCTACATGAGTGTGAACTCTAAATTATAATCAGTGGAGAGCGACTGATTCGCAGTGAAATTCAACTGCTCGAATCAGTGAAAACGGCTCCACTTAGAATCAGCGGGAAACCGCTGGTTGTTTCAGTGAAACAATTTCACTGATTGAATTAGTTACAGACAGCTGCGTGCGACGAATTAGCTATTGTTTTAATTGTGTTTGGGCAAACTATTGTGAGAAATTAACATATTTCCAATAGTCGCTGTTTATATTGCGCAGTTCAAGGTAATTTTAAAAAAGTAAAATAATTCGCGATGTCCAGGACTTTAACCCACTGCAACCCCGCTCTTAGACCGTTACTTTTCCAATCGAGCTGCCTAGCCAAAGTTGACATCAGAAGGATATATATATATATATATATATATATATATATATGAATCGTCTTCTTTATCAAAAATATGGCTTTAAACGGTAAATTGGTAACATTAGAATGTACTCACTTCACCAGATTTTATGCAGTTTAAACCGTCAAACCGAGCACTGTGATGATATGTGAAAACGAAATGAAAGACGTAAAAACGGAATTAAATATCAAATGTTTATATTACCTCGTAAAATGTCATTGCAAAAAACTAAATTAATATTTTAAAATATTTTAATGGATTATTTTTTTAGTTTATGCGTTGTTATTTGATTTGATACACCTTGTTTTACTGATCCATCAGTCAAAAAGCAAATCACAGAAAAACAGCGAATGAAATGGTTGATGAATCAAAGGAAAATTTCACTAAATCAATAAGTGAAGGGAAACTTGCATTTTTTCACTAATTCGTCAGTTAAATTGACTAAAGTCATTGCTAAATAAGTCAGACGCTGTTAACTGATGTAAACAGTGAAATTCTCACTTGTTCAGATTTAGAATGTGAGGGTTCTCGGTCATCCAAGACCTTTAAAAAAATAATGGTTTGATACCAGACTTATGGAAAGCAATACGGTATCTGAGTACAGAGTCGGTAACTATTTTGACAGGATTCATTTACGTAATAAGATCTCGTTTGCAATAGTCTTTCCACGCATAATTATGAGATGTTAAATTAGGTATGTACAATTCATGACCTTCATCCCACGCGTAAGGCAGTAAAACTCAGTAGTGCAGACCAAATACTTTCTAAGCTGTGAACTTTGTATATACCCTAATGTCTAATGAACTCCCAAGTGAAACACAGAGACCTTCTTTTGCCGTACTAAAAAAATGGCCCCCTCCAATAAAAGGCGATTGGGCTTCGATTCCTGATGGATGCGTGTCCGAAGTTTCACATGTAGAAAACATAGCAGACGTTGCCGATGACCAATGGAATTCCTCAAGGCACTCATTTCCCATACCACCTGTGCATTCCGTAGCTGTTTCATCCTAATATCTTATTCCACGTCACGTTCTGTGATTACAACCACATGCGGGCCATACCTTCAGAAGTTCGTCAGTTTAGTGGGTGTTACCTGCCCTAGCAAGCACTCTCCCCATATTCTCATCACTAAAAAAAAATCACTCTTCTCTATTTTCAGTGATTAGCTGTTTGTCCAGTAAGCTGGTACAAAGAATATATACGTGAACTTTGGCCAAAATATGACATTTCAACTCCAGACATATTAATTTTCCTCAATGAAAACTATGGATTATATTCTGCGAGTTCATTAAAGACATTTTTTTAGTAGCATTGAATTTTTGTAACAATTTCCTCTCGAAAATAAGTCCAAATATAAACGCCCTAGTGTGTGTCGCACATATTAATAACTGAAATAAGCACAAGCAATTATTACAAATACAAAGTTAATTTTATTTTTAAAAAATTAGCGGACCTCATATAGCGATCTGTACTAAGGAACACTTATTTAGTAGCATCATTATCATACATTTATTAGAACTGTTCAGATATACTATTTACTCCCTAATATGTACGTTTAGATAGCAAATTTATAGACATAAAACACCTGCTTTTCAGAGCACTTTGAACATAGACCTATATTAATTATAAACTCGCTAATTGACATACGTCTAGAGGTTTCAGAAGTCAATTCATAAATACCAATAAGGGACAATACAGTACCAGACAAACAGTTTCAGCCATTATGCGAACAAAAATTTTGTCATTTTTATGCATTTACGTCTCTCTGTTTCTTGCCTACATATTTGAATTTATTTTCCGCGCGAGATAATGCGATAAAGAATATGTACGGGGTAAATAACTGTTCAGTCTGTGTATAGGCTATTTGTGGTTGAAATACCTGCTTAGGATTCACTTTTCTGTCCAATTTGTATATCCTTCCACCATATTTAAATTTAACGCTACCTTGGACCGGATCACTTAATTCGTTCGCCGATCAAGTAAAATTGTGAAATTATTAACAACGTAAATATGTCACCAACATGCATTTTCGTAAAATGATAAGCACAAAACAAACGGAAACGTAATTAAATCATTTCACTGTCCACAAATTTAAACACAGAATTTTTAGTTTGGCTTTGAGGCATAGAACAATTTTTTTTACTTCGTTGCCAACTTTACTGGAAGCATGTGAATTGTATGTTAAATTCTATGCTGTTCGGATCAGAGACTTTTTTCAGAGATAGATTTCAATTAATCGTGGACAACTTATTCTTCAACGCTGCTGTTGCTCAAATATCCGAAAAGTACTGTTATTTCTGAGGGCGACAGTTAATGACGGCTAATTGCTCTGAAACGTGTTCCACCGCGTAGTAAGTATAATTATCTAAAGAAGTTCACTAGGTTCCATATTAATTCGCAACTATTACTGAAACTGTGAATACGTGATCACGAGAAGGCCGCCGTATAAGTAGACCACTGTATTTAAAAATCGCGTGTACACGTGTGTTTTCTTTTCACGAATGACGTCTCATCAACATTAAAAACCCATGATATAGTTTTCTCGTTTAATCTCCAATGGGTTCATTTTAAAGTGTAAATGTCCAAAACTTAATTTTTGACGATCATTTACACGTGTTAAAATTCCAACACGAATTATTTAGAATAGGATACGACAGTGTACTACAATTTCATCTGCAATATAGTGTTTTAAAATACAGGGCCACCGTTCAAGGTCCTTTTGTGGAGCGTTTTCTGACGAAGAAATATTCCTTCAAGATCATTTACATAGAACATATGTATAGGTGGCGAGGCGTGGCAGAATCAGCCTTAGAGGAATATTGATTCTATGAATGAACTGAGACGCCAGATAATACTGGGCTCCGAATCACATGAGCCCGATCTCAGAAATATTTGTTTCTACCTGGAAGTCAACCTGGAACTGTCCCCATTCCTAACACTTCGTCATGTGACCTTGACAGCTTGGAAACTGAGACCACCAAAGACAAACGGGCATCTTCATTAATGGACAATATATGTCTGCAGATGGATTTTACGAGCCTTGTCCAATAAGCAAACTGCTATAGAAATTTATAAATTACGTGTAACCAACACAGCACGGTGTATAAATGTTTATCGCAATTACAGATAGGATTCCCATATTGTTTTAAGCCACCGTTTGTATGTGATTTGCTTTATTAGTGTTATATTTAAGAAAAAAATATATCAAACAGTGATTTACAAAAAGAAACGTTGTAGGTTCTAATATTGATTACATACTGCTATTTCTTGCACAAGAAATCCTTTTTCGGGTGACCAAGTCATTTTGAATTACTTTTCCTTTAAAATACGTTAACACTACAGATCCATCGTTTTTTTTAGTAAACAACATCTATATATTTGTATTTTTTCTCTTATGAATGGAATTTAGTACTGTTATTTTCTTATCATTAACTTTGTCGTTTTTTATAATATAATTTATTTTTTCTTGTAATAATATATTACTTGCGCCAAGGACTTCCGTGAATATAAATGTATTTTTTCTGTGGTTTTTAAGAACACTGTACGGAGAAATCTCCAGTTGCTCTAAGACAGTTCAAGAACAAAAATTTTTCTTTAGATTTGAGGATTTTTGATAGTTTCGTGACGCGCTGTCGACGATAACGTGATAGAAAATGCCAAATCATTTTAAAGTTGGTATTCATTTTTTTTGCGCGAATACTAGAATATGAACTTAAAATTTTGATTCGTACAAATTTCAAAAAGTAATTCTAACACAAAATTCGATTTCAGCTAAAATGATTTTTGAAGACATGAGAGTGGCATTTTGTAAATTCTCTGGAATCCAAATCTTGGTTCACTTGCGGTATCAATTTAACTTTCTAACAATTTTGACTTTAAATTCCATCTATAATATTAAACCTAACCAATTTCCGAGAAACATTATTCTTGGCGTTCTAATAACATGAACAACTATTTGCCATGTGCAGCGTAAAGTAGTAATTTTGTTACATTTTGATATTTGTATAAAACAATATATAAAAATTTAAAACTCTTATAACATGTTATATTTTTTTAAAAATCATTTTCCTTCGTTGTTATACATTTTTAGACATTTTTATTATGTCACTATAAAATAGGATGTGATATTCTAAAAATGTAGAAAAGCATTTTAGCCTCTTGGGTGCCCTTAAACTTCACCCTTACCAAAACCAGACGAAATGAAATAAATTACGGAACATATGTGGAAGACGTGTGTCAGCAGGTGTGTCGCACATCGGCAGCCGGCAAAGAGAGTGGTAGTCGATGCGCTTCGGGAACGTGAAGAGGAATGGACCTCGACGGTGGTGTTAGTCGCACCTCCCTCAAATAAAGAGCTGTAGCGGCGAAGATTCAGAGGAAGACGGTCATGGTCGCGTGGTGGGAGGGAGGGGGGTGGAGCGTATTACCAATGAAGAGGTGGGCACGGGAGTGGAAGGGGACTGAAGCTCAATCCCCAGGAAGCCCGGATATCACGTGCGGGGGACCTCCTGGGAGGCGCACGGGATCGCTTTATTGCCTCCGAGACTCACATCGATAAAAGAACAACGCTCTTTCCGGGAGCCGAGCCTACTACCTGTCCCGACAACTTTGCCCCCTCGAGCCGCTGCTTTTATTACTACCGTGCCCGGAGTTCCCTCGAACTGCTTGGAGAACGCCGAGTCGCCCGAGATCAGGAATCTGCTGGTTGACACACGTGTTCTGCACGACCCTAGTGTTCATACTGATACGAACACACATTTCTTTAGCCATCTGAATATACCTACGTAAAGTAGGTACAGTGACACATATTATATGGAAACATATAGTCAAACCTATCAAGCAGTTAGTCTGGGTATGATTTTCGAAGATTAAATAAAATATACTGAATGGTTGAAAATCGAAATTCGTATGTTCAAAATAAGCCTATTTTTATACCTATATGCATAGTATATTATAATATAAATATTTATCTGCATATTATATGCTAATATAAAAAATGCCTTTTTGTGCATAGGCGACGGTATATGCGGGTTATATATTTTCTCCGTAGCCATTGCTGGTGTGAACAGAGTATAAGGGTTTTCTCTGGGTGCTCCAAAATTTATTTTTTAATATATGTAATACATCCGTATTTTCTCTTTGAATTAAATGCGTAAAAAACTTTCTATGAAAAACCGCTCCTCCATTCTGAGTGATGAGGTGACTGATTCGCGGACGACAAATTCCTAGAACCCCGATATCCTCCACTGGAAAACTGGTGGGTTGAACTGGGTTTCCGACAGCTGACTCGACAAAACCCAAAATTTTTTCACACGTCGGTTACTCTTCGTCAATGATCTGCATTGATTAACATTGGCATTAAGCGATTGTTTTAAAGCACATAAATATCGTGGCGGGCAGCCCACCCACCCACACAAATATATTTTTTTCAGGGGACACCGTGTGTTTTGAGTTGAGAGAGAGCTTAGCAGCTGTAATGGGTAGGACGTTTAGGTCGGCAAAGAAGGTCAAGTGTCCCAAGATAATTTGCTGGACATCACCAAGTCCACCACGGGTGATACTGTTTTCAATGGCATCAATCACGTTTCCCACATGCGCGAAAATACAGGCGCGACCCCTGGCTGGAATCGAACCCAGCTCGTCTTGATGGAAGGCGTGCGCTCTGGTAGCTGTGAGACTGTTGTCAAGAAGCTGGTGTGAAGTATTGAGCGTGTCCGGTCCTGTGTTGGTGCGAAATAATCATTATAGAAAGGATGCCTGATCTCCACCGCCACGTTTCGTGGTTCTCTGGGATGGTGATTATCGCAGTGTTCACAGAACAGTTTGTAAATATTTATGCATCTGTAATAGGGCTTGCATTTATTGCTGCCGTCATTGTAATGGAATTAAGAACTACTTTATCCCTGGTGAAGGACTGAGGTGCGGTGTTGAGAACTTTTACTTGTGTAAGCATGGGCTCATTTTCACCCTAGGGCGCATGGCATTATTAACAAATATGAATATTGGCCTGAACATAATCGCCATGGTTCAAAACCGATTTGATGCATATTTAGAATCATATATTCATGATCTGATCGTGATCTATGTTATACCCGACAGTAAGGTTTTCATATTAACGTTTTGTTCTTAAATATTCGAAGTGATGTTTTTCCGTCGTGCTTGGTATCGACGGCAGTAGTATTTCAACGATTATTTCCTGAGTCGATACATATCAGGGTACATGGGAGGCTATTTTTGCATGACATACTTCCCCGTCAATACCTCGGCTAATCACAATCGAAGCGACGCTGCTCGCTGTGTGTTGTGAGATTATTCCGTAAATAAAACCGGTGATAGTGAGTCATATGTGAGTGATTTTTCTTAAGTTTATTCAGCGTATATGAGATTTCGTTCCGGCTCGAAGAGTTGAAAAAAAGATAAAGGCCACGTAAACGATTAAGAAGACAGTGTTGATGGTGAAAACAGTGGCGATTTTTTCGACGTCCTCACAGATCTCATCTCCGATTTTGCTGAAAAAAGTGCCGTGACTAATTCAAAGACGACAGGAACACCGGCTACATATTTCCTGAAGACCATAATGAACTTGTTGATAGACTCAGATATTTGATTGCCTTGCATAGTAAGGAGATATCTTCAATCATCGGTGAACTTAAGGAAAGGGGTTACATCGAATGAAGCCATTGTGTACTATACATCATCTGCAAACATCAGAGAAATGCAAATATTAAATGAATGGAAAAATATCGTGAAAGAACGGGACAAACGACGACTAACGAGAATCATTAAACGTGACAGACGTGCAACCCTTTCTCGAAATGGCGCAAATTGGATTTGTGGACTGCCCTGCAGGATTTATGGTGTGAATTGCCTCCTGCATACCTTCAGACATTAGTCGAGTCCTTGCCACGTCGTCTTGCGGCACTTCTGCAAGCTCGGTTNGGGGGGGCTACACGATATTAGGCAGGTGTACCAGTTTATTTGGCTCTTCAGTGTATAACTTTCCCCCTTAGTAATTTTTAAGGGAGCTGTGCGTCCCCACAAAAATGCTAATTTAAAAAGCTTTCCTGTGTTCTATGTTGCATACCTGTCAAGCAACACACATTCTGTTTTGAGAGTTACGAATACATTTATAAAAAACTGTTTACCTGAGAGAGTTCCGACAATAACGGCCTTTTATTTTAATTTAGAAGTGCTGATTCACAATAGTCTTAAAAAGTCGCGTACATCTTTGGGTATAAAGTTTAATCCAAAAATAAGAGGTCAGGCCCGATTTTTCACCATGAAGGGTGGTGATATTAACAACTGCGTTTTAAGAGGCGTAATATCTCCGTTATACAAAACACCATTCACTGATTTGTTGCTTAGTTGCAAGTAGTTAGTAATATTTTGAATGATAAATTTTTTAAAATTCAATTTTTAGGGGAGCAAACTACCTTATTAATTAATTTAGTTAGCGGAAAAGTGATACCTATATTTTCGTCTTATTTATTCGCAAGGGATTACCTGCCGGAGTTTGTTGGCGTTGTTCAAAAACACCTGATATAAAATGTATAAGATCTGGATTTACATTGTATGCATCAGTGTTTATGGAGATTATACCAGATTTAGAATCAACGCACCGCCGACTAGATGTGGTGAAGTAGGCAAGTTTGAGTTCAAATAACTTGCTACCTTTGGTCTCCAAATGAGTTTAACCCTTCGTGCGAAGTTGTGCTGTGTTCTTGCCAATGGGAATGTCGACGAGATAAATCAGACTCTATAAACAGCCGATCACCGGAAAGCGCAATCTGCGGTAAGTGAAAGGGGCGTGGTTTGAGACCTTGGCCGGAGGGGCTATTCATGGATGGAGGAATACGCCCCTTTTGTTTGCATTCGAACAGCAACGAATTGAACAGCATTTTTGACGGAAAGGGAGCTGATGAAGGGCATTTGGCTGGTGAATTCAAACAACACTTAGATAACAGTTGCGTCATTGCATTGCACAGAAACGTTTCATTTTTACGCGTTGTTATGATTTTGATTTTTTTTTCATTTTTATCCTTAACGGGGATATAAGGGCGTAACAAATAATTGATAAGAGTTATGTAATGCACATTATATAAAAGAGGTTTATTTATCATTAAGGTTGTACAATATTATTCCAATGTAAATATTATTGAATTTAAACAAATATACTGAAATATTAAATTATATTATTTTATAAATATTTAACCAGCCACGTTCTGAGTAAAGCCTAATTGGAGAGTCCCCACCTTGTTCATGATTCCGGAGGCCGATTAAGATGGTGCAAGTCGACGGCCGGACACACCCATCTTCAGTGGTCTTCTCGTTCCAATGGCCTGACGACAAAAAGACACCGCCCACGAACTACACTGCCCTATATCGGCTGCGTTGTCCCCGTTTACTGGCCGGTTGTGGAGGAGGTTTCTGTGGTTTGAGATTTCATAACTAATTTTAGTGATCACGGCCCGTGTCCGGGATAAATAAGTGAAGGTGTGATCAGGTAGGCCGCTCAGCTAAGGGCGTGACCACAACTCGTAACAGCGTGGAGTGTTAGTTTCAGCTGCGTATTCGGAGGGCGGAGAGGGAGACGTTTTAATAAGGGCGCTAGAGTGAGCGAGTGGAGAGATTTTGGCGGCTCTCAACATCGAGGTTTTCAGAGCCGATGAGGGTGAAGCGAGGTAAGTATGGAGCAGCACCGGAATGCAAGGGCGGAGGAAACGAGAGATCCCCGAGAAAACCCGCCGAACAGCGGCATCGTCTGGCGTGATTCCCACATGCGAAAATCCGGGAGTGACCCCACCGGGAGTCTTACCCACTTCGCTAGGGTTGGAGGTAAGTAGTCTAACCACTACACCACTGCGGCCCCGCGACTATTCCAGGTCAGAGGGTTTTTAAGAATACAGAGGTGAAACAGTAATTTATTCCCCGATCTTCAGATGTACACGCCAGAAAAATGGCGTCACCGGCCGGCAAAATGTCGGAACGCCGTTCTCCAGTCAGCACCTGGTGACCTACTCGCCAACCGGCAGCACAGTCAATAGGGAACGTTTTCGCAGCATGCGATAGCCGATCAGACACAAGACCCGTTCCAAGATCCTCGCGCAGCCAATTAGAGAATGACAGCCCAACATCAGAGGAACCGCCACGCCATTTCGTATCTGTGTACTTTCCTACTCTGTGTCACAATGGCATAAATTAGTACATATTATTTGGATTGATGTAACGTTGACACATTGAAATGTTTGCACATTTGGAGTTTTATTGATACAGTTGTTACGTCGTGACGAAAGTCATTCGCGTCATATTCCTACAAATTTTGTTCATGTCATTTCGGGACTAGAAATGTTTTAGGAGAGTGGACATACGGAGAGTCTGACAGACTTGAAACCATATTTTGTCAAGAAACGTAGGTTGAAAAGCATTCTGAATAGGCCATGGTTATGTTCAGCTAAAAACTTAGCCACAGAACTTGTGCGATAAGGACGAAGCACAATTCAAGATAGAATGTATGTATAGGTAAGTGTATTTGTGTTTGTTAAATGTCTACTACTGCATTTTCATGGAGAAACTAAGAAAAATATATAAACTTTTGTAACGTAGGCTGCTGTACTGCAGGAAAATAAAACGAAAAATTCTCAGAACTAAAAATTACCTATTATTTGACAAAGAAACTTATGATGTTCCGTATTATTGTAGTTGCGTGTGTACCCTGCAGTCATAAGCCATGTCTGTTGTTGGGGAAGACCGGAGAGGAAAGAATTTTATTATTTTAAAAGCAATGGCTGCCAGAAATCTATACGTTCTGTGAGCACTCACAAATATACCTTTATCAGTGGCATAGTTACAGAAAAGGCCAGAAGTGAAATCTCCCCTTCCATAAGTTAAAGATTTTTGCCGAGTTTTAAATACAACCGTGGATTTTTAATCTACCTTAACATGAAAGCTGCATGTTTTTAGCTATTTTTATTTTTGAAATTTCTACGGTATTTTGATGACGAAAAGTTAAAAGGCAAGCAGAACTTTCCATTAACACTGAAATTGTGTAGTGAATTTTGTTCACTTTGACAGAAGGATTTAAAAACAGAAACTATGCTTGAGTCTTATGTCTAAGTCTAAAGCGTGTTATAGCTGTAATAATTTTAATAAAAAAAACATTTTGTAATTTTGAAACAAACTTGTCGTCTTGTCCCCTTGAAGGAGCAAATCGTATCTACGTCACTGACATACACACATGTACTATCTCCGAACACTCAAGTGCAGAAGCCGTTGTGAAAAACGCTACGGCTTGCACCCGCCAAGCATGCCGTGGGAGCTGCTAAAGTCGTAGTGCACCACTCGTACAAGTTTAACTACGGAATTGACGTAAGTGAACGAGTAATAGGCATTGCAACAGAAAACTGGCACTTTCACTTCACAATGCAAACCTATACGCTAAGATGCGAGCGGTGGCTAAGACAGAACACTCTAGTAGCCAGGACCTGAACCATACCGAGGCCACCATACCAACACGGAGTGAGAAAATAAAATGTTAACAACTAGGCAATGCCAATTTCACGTATCTTCCGGAAGCTAAATCTGAACTCAGGTTGTAATATTTTATTTCTCAAAGCCAGGCATAGGCATATGTATTGTAATTTATTAGTAAGGAAACTATGTATATATATATATATATATATATATATATATATATATATTTATGTGTGTATACTACTAGTGCAACTTCAGGTTCCCATTATAAAACAATTAACGTAGGTGTTTATGTTTTAATATACCTCAGTTTTTAACGATTCGCTATCAACACTAATGGCATGGTTATGTAACATAGGGATATATATATATTTTTCTATGCAGTGGTGTATTTCCTTGAATAAAAAAAATGTTTGTAGTGTGCACCGGCCAAAGGACTCGTGTTTGGTTAAGAGGATAGGCATTGTTCTTCAATCTCCTCAGTTCTCGGTTTGTTCCTAGACCGTGACAGAGATTCTCGCGTGAAGAAACACAACGAACGCTGCTGTGGCGTGGTGCGTTTTCTCGATGCTTCGCCCGATGCTTCGCCCACATCTCATCTTTCGATGCGTCGATTCCCCGAGGGGGAGGGGGGCGACCGTTGCAGTCTATTCATTGTTACTTCCATCTTTTCTGAAGCCCTGCTGAAGTTCTACTTCCAGGATATTCCTCCGCCTCATGCTAACACAGCTTAACCAAGTCTAGAAAATTATCCCAAAGGGACAACGCACCGCATTCGTGCGCGCACACTGTAATAACATTTTGCATAAGAGCTACTTCTTACTAGGCATTACCAACACGCCTGTGTTCACCATGTATTCATATTAATTATAAACGAAATATAATAATTTTTAGATAAAATATAAGTAAAAGTTAAATTTGACGGAAAATAGAGTACTTTTGTGTTAAAAAAAAGTATAAAACCATTGTAATACATGACATATTTAGGAAACAATCATAAAAAGGTTTCATTCAAAATGTTTGAAGAAACCGGGAATAGCTAAGGGCACGTGTTTTCTCGCGAAAAGATTTGAGGACAAGTTGTGTTCCAGCGCACTTAGTTCAGAAGCACTTTCGTGATTGGCTTGGGTCATTTGAATTGTTGCCCGGCTTATCTCTCTGCCCGCGAATCACGGACTGTCAGTATCGGAGAACCTTCATTCTGATTGGTTCACTCGTGTAACAGACTCTTCACAAAGACAAGCAGCCAATAGTTAAATAAAGACTGCAAGTGTGCACATAAATCTTGCGGAAAAACAGGTGGTCCTAGTTATAGCCAATGAGACGACAGGCCCGTTCGCAGGGCCTCGCGGAGCCGGCGGGTCTACATCGAAGGTACCGCCGCGCCATTCTACTTCTGTATAACTAACCTATTCTGTCACCGGGCCTAGACCATCTAGTGGACGATACGCGAGCTGGCGGCCGGCCGTCCCGCCCAGTTCCTCTCCGCCCTCTAACAAAAACAATGTGTGCGGAGCCGGCCGCGTTTATCAAAGCAAGCCCCGGCTGTTATTATAAAACTCTCATTGAATTTGCATGCGCGTGCCTCGAGCTACTTCAAACAATGGGAGGACAGCGTGTTGATGGGCAGTCCTCTCCCCCTCCCCCTTTTTGCCAAAAATCATCCCATTCTTCCTTTTTCCCCCCTTTTTTGTTTCGGCTATGAACGGATTCCACTGTTGCCAACAATGTTTGGAGCTTGCCTATTTTTTTTTTTTTGTTTTATCGAGCCGTTTGTTTTATGACGTAACTTCCTCTGTGCTATAAATACTTCATAGTTATTTTATTCTTGTATATTTAATCGACGAGATAGATTTTCCAGTGCTCACGCTTTCCGGTTATTTTTCCCCCCACGTCTGAAACCAAAGTCGTGTAGCCAACTTCAAGTTTCGTAAGAAGGTCACGGTCAGACGGTCATGATCGTAGAAGGAATATGGGATATATTGTGAATGCCAACTGCACAGAAACAATTTTTTTTTTAGTTCCACCTAAGGTTACCAATTACTGAGGATAAAAAAAGTGGGCATTCCATTGGAAGCAGGGCAATGCAATTTCAATTTCAATGCAAATAATAAATATTAGAAAACAATACATTTGGACATCATATCGCACATACGTCAATCTTAATAACGTCGAAAAAATTGTTTAATCAAGACATAAGTAGTTCAAGTGAACCATTTTCAATAGTTTAATTAATAACACAAAGTAATATACCCGTTACCACTTAACATAAAATATGAAAACTGAGTACACTGTGGGGTATGAAAAACGATAAATGAGAAATAGGGGAAATTTTTTTTAACACAATATGCGTTGTTTATTTAAAGAACGTCCATGTGTTTTTATATGATTAACCGAGTTAATGTTGACAACACAGCTATAACAAATTTTGCTGCAAATAAAAAACTAGTACGCAAAATAACATACAATTATTAGATTGAAAAAGGCGGACATTTTTGATAGCCGCGAAAAATCCGGCCAGATGCAAAAATACATATGCTTAAAAAGGAGGTTGTGTCCTCCTTCTGTCGGAAGTCTGGTAACACAAGTCCCAATATAGTTAAACTATGGCTATACAGGCATAGACACCGTATAAACCCTCCCAGCAGGAAAGAATTGAAAACTCTTATATGCATGATTAAAAAATACTACAACATACAAGATAAATATGAACAGTAACCAGACTCGTTATGAGTTGATGGTGAAAGACTAGTAGAGAAGGGAGCGGAACTCATTTTGATTTGATACGGTAAAAGATAATTTTAAAAATTTGATAGTGCCAGTTTGGAATTTAAAAATGCATGGGAGATAAAGTACGTAAAACTTTATATCTCAAAATCAGTAAAACGATTTATTGTTATTAAAGTTATTCCACTATCGTCCGAAAAATTGGTAACTGCAATCGATGCCCGTAAATTGTGAATTACAAAGGAATCCATCATTCTCGAATCCGTAAATCTGTATTTAATAAAAGTAATATTGTCTACAGATAACAGCCGCACTTTCATTTGTTTGAAAGAAAAAACATTTCGCTCCTGGTTAATGATAACTGTTTATTATGAAGTTTTTCTGAATCGTTCTTTTCCAGTAGCGTTTAGGCAGCACTTTATATGACGTCAAAACGAGTACTGTTTTTACAAGCCAAGCCGGCTTTTATTAACGAATTATGGTTATAACCGAATGTCGAAACTCAGTGATTAAAACTGTTTACTCTTAAATTGTCTCGGAAAATCTCTGAACGTTAGTTTTCTACGTGACGGCCATGTTGAAAATCTGAGATATACTTGTGTACGTTGACCGCAGTCAAACGGTAGNGCAAAGTTTGGTCTTCCATCTAGGAGGCAAGAAAGAAGGCCCTGCTGTTATTGTTTCGCCGAGGAAGAACGAAGGAGAGGAAGCGTAGTTATCATGGATTACGAAGGCTTAGAGAGATCTGAGAAGTGGCCGGGAGAAGTTCTGAAACACTCAACGTCGTGTACTTAAGGGGTTTAAGCTTGGCGTGTAAGTGATAACTGCTTCAGGAGAATGTTTGCCTTTGCAGGACCAAAACGTAATTTGAATTACAGTTGTAAGACGGCAGCTCACAAAACGTTCGTATCTGCAGACATTTTGCAAAAGATAAACTGTTTAACTGGACAATACCTGGGCACAAATGGAGAATAAAAAAAAAAATGAATACAATACATATTTCTGATTTAAAAAAGATTCAGTAACCTTTAATCGCACCGTTGGGCGAACGGGTGATATGAAAAAAAAAGTGTTAAGTAAAGAAATTAATTCACCATAATCTGTTTTATTTTAAATTATATTTATAACGAACCGGAGCACGTAAAATATGCAAATGATCGTAAGGTTGGCAATACGATGAATTAATTTGAAGTAAAATATTAGTTTCTCGGAAATACGAATTTTTTGCGTTTTTATATGATTCCACTTCGAGTCAGTTAGCATTCTCCTTATACAAATTTAAAATATTTACGATCTAACTGCATATATATTTTGATTTCAGAAACTTTTTTTTTAAGCAAATGAAATGTGTCACTCATTATTTGTTTCGTCAGATCTATATATTGAAAACACTCGTTTCAGAACCCTGAGATTTGCTGTTGGTGGGTTGGGTTTTGAAAATTATATATAGAGTTTTATGTTTGTTTCGTGAAAGCATTGACTTCGGATTTTCTAACGTTCTTCTCTCCCATTTCTCCACCTACCAGCACCCAGCACCAGCAGTCTTATGTTCTGGTCCATGCATTACGTTCCTATCTGTAGCTATTTTTGGACTGGTTGTTAACTGTAGCAGATAGCAGATTTGGCTTGGTTCCACACTTGTGGATTCCGCCTGTCTGGCCCTTGAATTTTATGGCAAAGTGTTTGAAATCCTGTTTTTTTTTTTTTTAGAAACTTTTAAACGTGCCCCCCATACGTTTACCTACGTAAATTTATCATACCCAGACGAAGAAGGAGTGTAACTTCAAAAGTTACCACGCATGCTGTAAATATTACTTTTATGNCCGTACCCGAGCACGAGTCAAACTACGATAGGAGCATGTATTGAACTTTGCTAAAGACTTTTAATCAATAAAATGATAAGGTCAACACTGAAAGTAACATAAGTACACGCGGCACTACGAGAACACTACACGTCAGTTCAGGACCCTGCGCTTAGAGGTGATGGTGCTCTTGTAGCGCGTGCCAATGTAACCCTTATAGCTCTCGCGCTTCTCGGCCAAAAAAGGATAAAAACGATGCAGGCAAGCGGGATCCTTATTAAGTTGTATACTTAGAACGGTTTATATCAGCTTGTTGCTCTTTTCTTCTTCCCACGAATCTTTACGTGTTTCGGCATAACAGTTTGTGACAATAGCTTGCAAAATCCGATAAAAAAAAACCCTAAGTGTTTGCCTTCCTGAATTGTGCTGTTCGTTCCGATTGCATTCTAATTCCTCAAATACTTAATTTACTGTAAGTCACAACTCGTTAAACTCTTATGCATTACTCACGTCTTAAACTTATTTTAACAATTTGCACTTTCCCATAACTCGTCATACCACATGCACTACTTTAATAAAAACCTGATCATCTTGTGTGTTAGGCAACACCACGTTTCGAACTCTGCTAGCATTCGTTTTTATTCATTTTGTTACGAATCAGCTTTTAAGTCAGTTGATACCTGGAAGTGGCTATGGGCGTAGCTAAATAATGATTATACAATAGCTATTTACGTGAGTGTTGATCGGGGGAGCTTAAATGCAATACCAAGATGCTAATTAATTATATTAAGTATTATTACCACACGCCACTACTATTACAATATAATTGGAAAGTCCCCATCTTGTTCATGTTGCTGAAGGCTGATTCTAGGAGACGATTAACGACGGCCGGATACACCCATCTTCAGTGGTCTTCGTTCCAAAGGGCTGACGACATAAGACGCCACTCCCAGCGTTATGCTGGCCTATATCGAGGGCGTTGTTTAATATTTTTTGGCCCCGTTTACTGGCCGGTGGAGGGGGTTTCTGCAACTGTGTTTCGCAAGGTGTTATTTCAATCACGCTCGTGCCCTAGTACAATGTTTGAAGGTGTGATCATGCAGGCCATTCAGCTAAGGCCTGATCACTTCATAAAATCTTCCCCAATGTTCACTAGCGAGACGCCCTCATCTCGCCATAGAATCCATGGGGGTAGTGGAAGATAATTTTTAATTTGCGTGGTTCATCGTTTTGCAGTAGGAGTATGGATAGGGGTGAAGTCCTCTTCGCTACGGTAGGAAATTTTTTGAAAGGAATTATAGTAGACGGATAAGTTAGGTATAAGGGACTGCCAATTACTTTCTTGCGATCCTCTGGCAAGGCGGGCCGTACAAATGCCGTGCCGTGTGTTTACCTGGGCCGTGCGGGCCTTGAACTTGCATTTCCGCTGGGGTGTGCAAAGTTATCTTCCACGCGAGAGCGCGGCAGACCACTCCGGGTGGGACCGAACGCGTCAGCCTTTCTAGAGGCTGTGAGTTCCTAAGCACTGATCGCTAAGCGTTGATCTTTTGATATATTAATTCTTGTAAATAATGAAACAGTACTACAATGTAAAACATTGGTAATTGTAATGAAAAATATTTATTTAAACTGTAAAGAATTTGAATTAAGAAAATTAACAGCTCTCCCCGTTACAATAATTATTGTTTCGTTTGTACAGAAAATACACTTGCTGGAAATAAATACATGCTATAAAACTGACAAAAATAGTGATGTAATAAGAGAATGTTACATACTAAATTTGTACATGATGTCACAGAGGTAGGATACTGATGGAGTTGTATCAAAACATAGAATATTATTTAATAAATAATTGAATCTTTCCTAATATTCAAAAAGAAAATAAATGTTGCAGCTGCTTTTCTTTTACGTTTCAATACTTAAGAGGGAGGAAGGAGAAGGGTATACTTTTACTAAACATGTTATGACATGCATTCTAAAATATACTAGTAGTAATTAAAAACAGCAAAAACAATTTTTTACAGAAATGTTGTATTTTTACCACTAAATGTATCAGAAATAATAAGTGAATGATATATTCTTAGAGTATGTATTACATTTTACAAACAAAATTAAACTCGTCACTACTACTAATGTCACCATTTACTTGTTAATTACATCATTTGTTTTTCTGCTATAGCCATCCTTTAATGTGATATTATATGTGGGACGTCTTTATGTTATGAAAGTTACGTATATAATAGAGTCTTCCATTCGTGAAAGTTATTTAGTTAATAGTATTTGAAAAGTTTTTTTCCTCAGTTCTACTATATAGTATGCAAAGATTGATACCTACTGGAGGCATCCTGTAAAATATAAAATTACATTTTTATTTCATTGATGATTTGTGCTATGTTGGAACTTTCGAGTAAAGTAAAGGTTATTATGTGCGTGTTGCTGTTACCTGCAGGGTGTAGTGTGGAATTCTGGCTACCTGTAAATACTGATGGCTGTGAGCGCGGTGCTCAAGCTGTTGCGTGTGACGTCAGGACAGGTGTTCTCGTGGGCGTGGCTTGCGCCGACCTCCGGAGGAACTTACATGAAGGGGGTTTGTTGTGAAATCGCTGCTGGTTGCTATTGACATGGAACGTGCGGTACCGTTGATCTGAAACTTGCAAGGAAATGTATTAACAGAATTCCTTCATAGTTCGTCGAAACACCTTATATAACATTTTACTTTAAATAAATAACATGGTCCTAGTAGTTTATGCAGAATGTGGTTATTTGAAATTAAATTGTGAATTTTAATCTGGTTTTATTATATTTATGGTTGTATAATATTTTTGGATGTGTCCGTCTTTGGAAGTTTATATATTTAAACGTGTGTTAAAGCTCATTTATTTCTAAACTGTCTTTGTCAATTATTATCTCGGGCAGTATATGGATGCTAACTTAAGTTATAACTATATAGTTACGTTACTGTTTTTGATCCAGTTCTTAGTTAAATATCTACAAATGAGGATGGTTGTACTAGTACCTGCTTTAATATAATATTTTGTCCATATGAAGACAATTTAATGCAGTTAGCTATGTGCGCAGATAAAGTTCTTTATTATTATTAAAATTGTAATAAGTACGCTGGACACCAAAACATAGTATAAGTAAAACATAATGACAGTGATTATAAAAAAGTTAAGAAACTAATAAAGAGGAGACGGACGTATAGATAACGAGTAACTATAATAGTACTTCAACACACAAACTACCTGAACTATTTCAAAGCCAGCAGAGAACAAAAGAAAGACCTCCCTGGTCGGGTCACCACTCCGCCAGAGGCCGTAAGATTGCTCCGCGTCTCACGCAATAGAAAAGGTTTGACCTCCTGAGTAAATACTCCTGACAATTGGGTGGATGTGGGTAAACCGTGAGCGGACAGTCGAAGTGGGTGTGTCTCGGGCACTATTCCAATTTCGTTAAATACCCATGACACTGCACACAATTATTCCTTCTCTCGTCAGGTTTAGAAGTCTGCGCATCAAATAAATGACTGGCACGGCGTGTCTCTACCATGTCCGAATGCCACGAGGATTGGCTAAGACCTCGAATCACAGAAATCCGTAAACCTAACGGAATTCATTCTGCCCCGTGTCCGTATGGCAATGGATTGTGGGAAGTGCATGAGAATATTGGGAGTATGAGGAACTTAAAACTAGAACAGTACAAGTAACGTTTAAAGTGGGCAAGGGGAAACATCTGCGTGGCGCGCGCTGGCACGCCTTTTTGCAACACGCGGCGCTCGAGCCTCGGGGAAGTGCTGATGTTGGAATGTGACGTCTCGGGAACCTTGCAACTGGGTCGTGTCACGTGACACGTAGCCGCGACTACTAGTCCTTCAATATGGCAACTTATAACGTAAAACGGGTTTTCTATCAGCGTACAAAAATCTCATAGTTAACTGGCATACCTTATTTCTATGCATTTTATTATAGATATGTCGACTGATGGGGGAGCATAATAAAATCCTGTAACTTTATCCGTGCACAGTAATATATTACATTATTATGTCATGTATGTACTTTATTAAATTAGCATGAGTTGAAAGTTAATTTCATGTAAATTGTCACGCGATTATGAATTACTATCACAGTAATAGTTTCATTTCAAATAACTACATCCAGCGCACACAGGTGATCTATGTCCTAATTTAAATTACTTTAATGGTATTGCTGAGGTAAATTGTTTACAAATATATGTACGAAACTAGGATCTTGCAGTTCATACTGAAATTCTTTAAATTTTAATACCATTTGTTATTTAGATTTCAAATAATTGCTCTGTAAGTTTACATATTGGGCTGTAAAAGGCAAATTATTATGTATACTTGATAATTTTTAAAAGTAGATATTATGGAAATATTTTAACTATACTGCTTCTTAAAAGCTAAAAGTTTTAATGTTAAAAGGAGACGTGGTTGAAATTTTGTTATTATTACTACGGAAATTAGCGTGGGTGGGTGGGGAATTGATTGAAATGGGGGTGGATGGTAGAGAAGATGATGCAAGGCAGTGAGAGGGTAGGAAGGAATCAAGCCTCCACCATTGTTATGAATTAACTTTTATGCCAATTGATACCTGAAAGGGGCTATGGGTGTAGCTAAATAATGAGTCATGATTAGATGGAGCACAATAGTATAAGATGGGGTTTATTGAACATAAGGATTATACAATAACTATTTATGTTACTGTTGATCGGGGGAGCTTAAATGGAAAACCAAGATGCTAATTAGTTATATTAAGTAATATTACCGCACGTCACTACTATTAAAATCTAATTGGAAATTCCCCACCTTGTTCACGTAGCCGGAGGCTGATTCTAGAAGACGGTGAACGACGGCCGGACACACATCTCCACGTCTTCTTGGTATGCTGCCCCTATGACAAAAGTCGCTGCTCCCAGTGTTACGCTGGCCTATATCGGGCACGTTGTTTAATATTTTCGGTCCCGTTTACTGTCCGGCGGAGGGTATTTCGCAAGGTGCTATTGTAATCACGCTCGTGTCCTGGTTCAGTGTTTGAAGGAGTGAACAGGCAGGCCGTCCAGCTAAGGCCTCATCACTTCATAACAATGCTCCACATATCGCAACAACACCATAGAAATTATCTTAATTTTGAACAAATTCTCTTTATTTCATCATTTATTGATTCCAAAAGATGTGCATAGTGTCAAATAATACTTCATTAAAAAATGATATACTTGAAGGTGACTGCATATTAAGTTTTTGTATATCTTACCTGAGTTCTAAAGTCGGTATAACTAACAGCAAAAGCGGTTATTTTTTCACCAACTTCGCAACTTGCAAAAGTTGTACTGAGTTGATAAATTCAAGAAGCATTCAATTCCAAGACACTTTATAAAAAATAATAGGAGTTAAACTTACAATTCAAATTTAAGAAAAAATTAAAATGAGTGTATCATATTGGTGATGGTGTTGATGTAAAGGAGAGAGAGTGTAGTCATAGAAATAAGTTTAGAGGTTTTATCTTCCCGTAACTTACAGTAAATTGTGTAAAGTTCCACTCAACTCGCTTAGCACAGCCCATATTTCAGACAGAATAATCACTTAGCTGGGTGTTATTAATTCTAATATATATTCCCTAATTGAAAATGTAGAGTCAATTATTAATATCAAACACTTTTCAGTCGAGTGCGACCGATTTATTGGCCAAATGAAGGGCCGATAACGAACTAAACCAAAGTTTATTACGCCCATTAAAAAGAATCGGCTGTAAATTTCCGGCACCTGACGTGGTTGGAAAGGGGTTTCCAATTCGAACCACAGTTTTTGTTTTTCCAGTTGTAATGAACGTCAATTATGCGGTCAGTTCATTCCAAAAATAGCGGATTAGAATACACGAGCTGCCACGACCAGTTGTATATTATTAGCATACCCAGTTTCATCACGGGATATCGCAACAAACAGTACGTGGTTTTGGAAATCCCAGAAAGCATTTTTTTTTTCGTATCCACTCTAGTTTGAAATAGGTTGAAATGCCGGTCGTTTTGGGAAATGATAATTGATGTTATAAAAACGAGGACTGGCTCGTTATAATCTCATTAATATTTGGCGTGAAAATTTTTGCAAGTGAGAATTTCTTTAATACATTCAAGTAAATTTGGATTTTATGTCTCAATTCCACTGTAAAATAAGACATATAATTAAAATAAAATAATCCACGATCTACATTGGAGGTTATTATTGCTTGCAGACCCGGCCCTAGGGCGGGGCGAGCGAGGCAATGGGACGCTAAAATCAGACGAGAAAATTATTATTTTTCCCCTGCGATAATAGTGGAAATTTGACACTTACAAAGGTATTTAAACACATGTACCGCTGGTAATGTTGGCAGTACAAGATAAGTATCAAAAGAGCACAAAATTTAGAAGAGTTTTCGAATATACTGTGGTTGTAAATATTGTGCTGCGCTCTGTGATGAAATTGACTAATTGATGAGCTACTGAAGATATGCAGGCTTAACGCGTAGTGCAATCT
Organism: Clitarchus hookeri; assembly: GCA_002778355.1. NCBI lineage: Eukaryota > Metazoa > Arthropoda > Insecta > Phasmatodea > Phasmatidae > Clitarchus > Clitarchus hookeri. Next base: position 480,372 of record NQII01000843.1, on the reverse strand, counting down.
GTGCTTGCAGTTCGAACTACGTAATGTAGTTACCGTTTGGAAAAGGGCAACATTCTCATCAAATGTGCTTTGTTTTAAGAGTTTATATACAATCTGAGAATTAGTTGGTGATTAACGGTTTTTGCAGATGGATATTGTGACCTCAGACGATATCATTTTGTGTTTGTTAATCTTAACCAAGACTGGAATTTCATTACTTGTTAACTAATGTAGTAGGTAAGTGAAATTAACGATTCCCTTTTTTTTGTGTACGTACGTAAGTTTGTTTATAGCCTACGCTATTCCCGGTAAAGTGAGCACTTTTTGAGACCCTGCTTAGATTTTCCTTTTAACCAATTTTTGTCCTTCTGCAACTTTTTAATATAAAAAATGCTGTTCAAGGTGTGACTAACAGTATAATAAACACATTGTTTACATTCCACTGTTCTCAAAAGTTAACTTCTGAGATCACCATAAAGTACATTTATTTGTTATGTTTATGAGTATTATATAGGCTTATTACACTCTAAACTATACAAAATGAACTTACAAACATTTTAGGCGGAGCAATACTCGAAAACCTACACAAAAAGGCTCAAAATGCCAGATATTATTTCACAATTTTAGACTGTACCCCAGATATAAGTCACACTGAAAAATGTAATCCATAATAAGGTTTGTCGAGGTAGAAGATGGTGTAGTTAAAATAAATGAACACTTTTTTAGGATTTAAAAATGCCAGCAATTGTACAGGAGAAGGCTTGTCAGAACTATTGTTAAAAACTTTAGCCGAAAATGGACTAAGATTAGAAGACTGCCGTGTTCAGGGATATGACAATGTTGCCAATATCAGAGGTAAATGCAAAGGTGCCCAAGAAAAATTCTTCAAATGAATCCAAGAGCACCATTTGTGCCTTGTGGCTGTCATTCTTTGAATTTAGTGGTTTCAGATGCAGCTTCATCATCAACTATTTCTATCACACTGTTTTGTGTTCTGCAGAAAATACATTTGTACTGAGCTTCTGTTCAACGTCGAGAAATTTTGAAGGACCATGTGACCAGCCTCGCAGTAAAACCACTAAGTGCTGTAGCTGGCAAAGTATAGTTGATGGCGCCAATGCTATTAGATATCAGATGAAGAATGTGTGTAATGCTTTAATTGCAGTGTTTGAATCCAGTTTGGCAGATGCTGGTTTGAGGTACGAAGCATACTCTTTAACGGACAAGTAAATGAAATTTGAATTTTTGATTTCTCTTGTTGTATGGCACGGAGTTTTGTATCAAGTAAACATTGTGAAAAAATCAATGCAAAGCCCAGAGATGGATATTTGTACTGCCACCACTTTAATCAAGAGTTGTATGGAGTATGTATCTTCCTACAGCAATGATGGATACCAAATTACAGTTATAACGGCAAAAGAGCTAGCAGGTACATTAGGAGCTGATGATTCGTTTGAAGATCCCACTCGTACACGAAGAAAGAAGAGGCAGTTTGAATATGAAGGCCTTGACAAGTCAGCCGGCTTGAAGCTTTGGGAAGAATTGAAACACTTTCAGTGTTTTGTACCATCATCTGTGAAGAGTTCTTCAAAGAAAGTTTTACAATATATAGAAGACACAAATATAAGCACTACATTTCCTAGTATCTGGGTGTCGCTTCGAGTACTGCTGGCATTACCAGTGGCAGTAGCTAGCTGTGAACGCAGTTTTTCGAAGTTAAAATTGATCAAGACGTTTCTTCGGTCTACTGTGAGTGACGAACGGCTCTCATCCGTTGGCGATATTGTCCATAGAGAAAGACATAGCTCGCAAGATTGACCTTTCTTCATCTATAACCACATTCGCCCAGGCCTAGGGAAGAAAGGTCCCATTTTTATAGGGCAATAAAGTGTACATAAATGTTGAATTTGTTTGTATATTAACATTATATTTTTAATCGTAGATCTGAGTGAATCTCTTCTTTATTGATCTTAAAGTGATCGCAAGGAAGTTACAGTCTCATTTTCCCAGGGTAAAAAAAAACATTTATTGACTGTTCTTAATATAAGTTAAGTTCATTTTCCCGTTGCTTAGTAGTTGTGTGTGTAAGAATTATTATGGAGCTGTAGTTCTGTGCTAACAAAGTTTGGCGAAAGCGACAATATATACGGCGAATCAGGCAAGGGTGTGACAATAAATTTAACACATTATGGTGATTACATACATGTGAAATTCTTTTTGTATATCAACATTACATAGTAAATGATAGAGTCATGAAAATTTTATTTGTAAATTTCGTAAACGAAACCTGCATTTATATTACAATAATTTTTATTTGAAATGAGAAAAATATGGGGGGGGCGGATTAATTGCCCCTTACTCCGGGCGCAGAATGATCTAAGAACGGTCCTGATTGCTTGATGTACAGTCATAAACATCCAAAACAGTACCATAAGGAAAATAGCAAATTCCACTGTTATGCAAAATTCACCGCTAAGTACGGCGAAAGCTTCTTAAGTGAAATTTCTTACCCCTACTTAAGTAACCTCAATATAAAGAATTTTAAAATACTTGCAAGCGGAACCAACGCTATGTGAATTAAACGACGTACATGGCATTCAAACAAGAGCTGTATACAGAAAACGATACACAGTAAGCAGAAAATATCACTCTGTAATATTACGTTCTGGAAATGCTTATACATACAATTCTTTTACTACGTTAGTCAAATAAATTTCCGTGATTATAACAGAGCAGAGATATGGAGTCAAATTGACTTGTTTAGAGCAACTGCTTACTCCAGGTTTAGGATACGAAAGTATCACTCAAAAAATCTTCCGCCAATGGACGATTTTTCGATGTATCTCACACCCGTCGACTTTTGTCGATATAGCGTAATTTCGTAAAAAGTAGCAACTTGCAATTATACTTAAGCAAAATGTCTGCCTAAGTTAGATTTCTCAGAAGTGGTGCATATAATTCTTTTATTTTCGCAATTGCACGTGTAACTTTAGCGAAGAGTGAACCACCTAGTGGCCCTGGACATTTTATTTCCTAACTACTAGATATCGAGGCTATTTTGCAACTGAGGAATCAATGAGCTAAATTTAAATACTGAAATGGCTAAAAAAAATATTCTTTGATGGAGTGGTTTATAGTGCCGGCATTTTAAATTAACTAGTACTCTAAAATGAGCCTATTGTATTTTTTCGAAGGAGATCTCGTCAAGAACTCGCAACGTTTTTTTTCAAAGCGTCTGGTACATTGTGAATGACAGTAACGCATACACCATTTTTTTATTAGCACTCTCCAGACCACGCAATTAAAGAAAGAAAACAAAAATTATATAGCTAATAATTTTTATTTAACGTATATAAATAAAAAAATAACTATAACAAAACTTTTAAATGCCAAAATGTTTGGGACACATCTATCACAAAGTTTCAAGTGACATAATTCTACAGTAACATGGGTGGAAATAGCCAGCGAGAAAAGATAATAACCAAAGTTGCTATGAAGACTGCCGGCCAACAGCATGAATAAACGTTCTATACAATCTATTCGTTATGCAACTTGAGAGCTGCGGGTATATTTAGAGAGATGTATAGTAGTGAATAAAATTATGCAATTTGGTATATCCGGTCTGGAATGTGCGAAATAAGAATTTATACTTCGTACGTAGTGCACGGTTTTGCCAGAATGATCTCGTGAGAAATTCGAAGTTCGTGACTGCAATACAATTTCTCACGTCCTATCTACATATCTGATGCACGGCTTGTCGCGTGACATTCAGTCTGTAATGCGTGTTTAATGAATAATTAGATGTTATAATTTTTGTGTGGTTGTATGTGTTCACGCATCAAGGAGACGTTCGCGGTCAGTTCCACTAAGGCATTACGATCGGAGCACAAGGTCACGAGTTCGAATCCCAGATTTTCAGGAGTACGCCTAAGTTCAGATTCGTTCGGTTTACACACATATCCCATATCTCACTAGTTATCGTTCTGGCTATACAACACCAAAAAATGTATGTATTTAATCCGTGTTTTATTTTGTTTTACAGCGAGGATTTTAATACACTTCCAGTATTAAGATGGGGATTATCACACTATCTCTAACGGTAAACTGAAGAGCCTCAAATTCGAACACGATCATAGTAGTTGAAAGTGGCACTTCCGACCGGAAGCCAGTTAAGTCTAACGTGTAAGCTGTTCCATTGTCCCCTTACAGGTCGAAGTATGGGAGAGATAATAATAACACCTGCAAATATGTGACGAAAAATTCTCCGAATTGGTTTCCTGATGAACAAACCAATCTTCGGAATTATTTTAATAATCCTGCCTCGCGGTGTCCCGAAAGAACTCCGTAGTTCTTCCGCTTAGAGTCAGTTTCTCCTGCAATCGTTCGTTTCATTACATATTTTTACTTATTTATTTATACGAGAACATAATACACGAGAAAATGAGTGCGTAAAACATTAGCCAGTATTTATGCTAACCTGCGGAATGAAAAAAAAAATATGGCATCATTTGTTCCATTTTTCAATCGTTACACAACTTACTAAAGGAATAATCAAGTTTGGAAATGATTATTCACAACATTGCAACTTATGGGTATATCACAGGAAAAAATAATTGCCCGTGGACTTACCAAGAATGTTTGGAGTGTAGCTGATTCTCAGTAAACGGCGAGAAATCGTTTTTGTTTTCGTAAATATTTACCTAACAATTTTAACTTAACGTGAAGACATGGAACTACTTTCTACTCGTCGTTACTAACTTTACTGGGCGTACGCCAGCAGGCGCGCCCGTTAAAATACATGCAGGTAGGTTCAGTGAAGTTTGTCAGAGGTTGATTTCAAACGTGTTCAGTTAACCACCCATGCAGCAAGACACTGTGACACTGTCGCCACACTGCTGTTTTACTCATGGCACTGCCGGGTGACTGCTGGCCCAAAAAAAAACAGAAGGGCTAACACAAGTGGCCCAGTTATGGTTAACTGCTGGAAGCAATACATATGGCGTGCCATCTACGGCAAATTGAAGGACTGTCTATGGCTACGAGACTGACGGTTGAGAGTAGGTATGCCACCAGCTGGTCACAAAGGGCACACCAGCAGTATCGCAGCACGTGACTGGTCCATTTGCTGGCCCCTGATGGCAAGCCGTTGGTGTTCCACGCACAGTGTTATCCACTGTTGAGCCAGCGGTGAGCCGAGTATGGCTAGTAGGTGTTGCCATGTCAGGTCCAGCAATGGTCTCGGGTGCATTCCGGCTGACAGCTAACTGATTTACAGCTTTCAGTAGGTTGTATGCCATCGATAGATTTCGATGGCATATTAAAGTCCCGAAGGCTTATCAAGGTACGGCTTACAAACTAACTTATGACTGAAATTAAACTGACACCCATGCCTTACCTGGGTTCAGGTGGGTTGAGAGAGTTGGGCGGCTCTTAACAACGAGGTCTTGAGAGCCGATGATGGTGAGATGAGGTGAGAATGGAGCAGCGCCGGAATGCAAGGGCGGGGAAGACCCGTCGACCAGCGGCATCGTCCGGCACAATTCCCACTTGCGAAAATCCGGGAGTGACCCAGACGGGGATTGAACCCGGTTCGCCATGGTAGGAGGCGAGCAGTCTAACCGTTCAGCTACCGCGGCCCCCTTACCTGGGACTCTAACCCAGGACCTCCCGGACCCCAAACCGGCGGCGCGCGAACCGTCTGCGCCACGGGAGGTCGGCTGGACCATTTGTGTTATGTTACACGGGTGTTTAAAAGGAAGGAAGAGAAGAAGCAGAGAAGAGGCGTACCTGTACTCGGGACTCGGTGAGGCCGATGCGCATGGCGATCTCCTCGCGCATGAAGATGTCCGGGTAGTGCGTCTTGGAGAAGCATCGCTCGAGCTCGTTGAGCTGCGCGGGAGTGAAGCGCGTGCGGTGTCGCTTCTGCTTGGCGGGCTTGTCACCGTCCTGTCCGCCTCCTCCGGGGCCCTGTTGCTGCTGCTGCGGGGGGCCGCCGTGCGCCTGCTGAGGGGGGCCCAGCCCCCCTGACGGGTCGCACAGCGCCGCTTGCCCCAGCCGGTGGTCGTGGTCCACCTTCAACTCGCAACCGTGGTGCCGCTTCAGCTCATCGCACACGTCCTTCGGTCCTGCAACCCCCAAATACCAGTCTCAGCGATACCACAACAAACTCTTCACGGACGTTTATTGACACTATGCCTAGTGAGGGTGGAAAATCGCGCCAACATATCTTCTACAACACTTTCATGATGGGATGAATGACTCGGCTAAGTTGTTTGCAGACCAATCACGAACGTTCTACCTTATACAATCAGAATCCTCATTGGTCCAGTGAAAAGGGGCAGTATCTTCATACATGCGTGACAGTCAAAAATGAAAGAAAACTGTCGGACATGTGTACAGTGTGTTTAATACTAGCAAACAGTCAACTTTTCCCGCGATAAACCGCCATCTCTAATTAAACCCGAGCACACGGTGGGTAGGTTAGGTTAAGGAGAGGACAATTTCGCGATTTCATTTTAGTACAAGCTAAACTTAAAACACATGCACATTTCTGTTATGTTTGCTAGTGGATTAAAGTTTATTAGGCACGCCCAGTGTAACTCCGAGGCGATATCATACCTGCAAGGAAAAAAAGCACTGCATCCCATGCCGCCTGGTTTGAGGTAAAACTTGCGACACATTGAGGCAGTAGCCAATGAACAGAAAGCTTGGGTTCGAAAATACATAGAACAGTGGAGTCTAGCATGCAGGTAGTTTAAAAAGGCGAAATTTTCCTTTCCCTAGGTATGGTGCAATCACAGTTGCTTCCAACTTTTCTGAAGCCCTGCTAAAGTTCTACTTCCAGGATATTCCTCCGCCTTTACGAACCGCCCCAAAATGGCGTCACTAGGCAGCAACATGTCGGAACGCCGTTCGCCAGTCAGTACCTGGTAACCTACTTGCCGGCTGGCAGTCCAACCAATAGGAAAAATCTCGCAGTGCGCAGTGGCCAATCATACAGAAGACCCGTTCCCAGAGTCTCGAGCAGCCACTCAGTGAATGTTTACGCCCACATTAAAGGAACCGCATTGCCGTTTAGCTTCTGTATATTTAACTATTCTGTACTTATGCGGCACTCCTGTGATCCACTCGTACCTCCAAAGTTCAGGTTAAAAGTTTATGTTAGCAGCACTGATAATCGAAGAGAAAATTTCGCCTTTAATCTGCACGAGGAATGCAATCATACAACAGCGCAGTGTCGTGTGGTGAAGTGTTGCAAGGTAGGCTGGTGCTTGCTCAACCTGTACACACTCGGCGCACGCAGCAGGAACTAGTAACCACAGTGGAACCGAGAGAAACTGAATGTATTGCGGCCACTCACGGGAGAGCGGCGGGGCACCCATTACACACGTGCTGTGACGTCAAATGCACTACTACGTCTAAGTGGCCAATGTGTAAACTATCAAACGATTAGGTACAGCTCAAAGAAAAAACAGCTTACCTTAAAACAGTTCACTACACGCCGCTGCAACAGCGCATGATAACTGCGTACTGAGTGATGGGCAATCTAGTGTATGTGTACTTTCATTTGACGCAACCTGTGTGTAAAGAGAACTAACAGGGAATGAACTGAAAACGAAAGCAAAAGATTTCCATTAAATAAAATACCAGCGAAAATTGCCCATAATATTCAGACGTTCCAAGTATAATACCAGAACTAATAAGGTTGAGAAACCAACGCGAATGAAAGGCGACCACAACAAAGTACTGCCGAAAGAAAAACAATGCCAGTAACTTCAGTATAAAAATAATTAAAAAAATTCACCCAACAGGTATAGGTCTAAAGTAAACGGGAATGAAAAGTTACAAAAACAAGTTAACGACGAATTTGAGATAACGTTTAAAAGAGAGAAAATGATGACATTCGGGAAAATGCAACCGGTTCCCCGTCCTCAGGCGATAAAATTATTGGATTTTTTTCAGGATTATTTTTAAAAAGGAGATTTACTGCGTCGTTCAAGTGGTCATTCATTCCCGTCCTTGGCGTTCTAGAGTCAACCTGGGCGCGGAATAAACAAACAAAAGCGAAAATAAAGTGGTGTTGCCTTTCACGTGAGCGTACTGAGTGGATAGTTGGCTGCGCGTCGTTGAACGTTCAGTGTGATTGGCTCTTTCAGATTCCGCTCGGCTTCCAGCCGGTTAGGCTGGTGCCCCACCACACGTCATATGCTGGACGCTGATTGGTCGCTCACCTAACGCCGTGCTGTAAAGCCGTTGACCTATTATAGGTTAACTGAGGACTTTTGAAATCAACCTTTGAAAAATGTCACTGCCCCTAACTGCATATATTTAAAGGGGCACGCAAGTAGTAAAGTTGGCAATAACCGAGGGACAGTAGTTCTACGTCTAAAAGCTAAATTAATAGTGTAAACCAAACAATTGTAAATATTGCAATTATTTATTTACTTTTTTTAAAATTCATATGAATATAAAAATAAATTTTTTTATAAAATATTGACTTTCTTATAATTTCATAGTTTTACACGACCGACGTATAAATAACGTGATAAGGCCCAGGGAAATGTTTATCTTTTAAACGGCGGAAGAATACGCAATATGCATACAAGTAGATCTTAAGCAGGGTTTTCAAAAGTGCTCATTTTACCGCGAAGAGCCCGTATCAACGAGTGCGTCAGGAGTTTGCGACACTCACAAAAGTTTCGCTTCCGTAAAGTTATTTGTCTTTGACCTAACTAACGTATGATCGCACCAAATACATTTATCACTAGAACTTACATATCATGCACCTGCAAAGTAAACGACGACGGGTTTCCCGAGAAAAGCTGTCTGTTTTCTAGGATTCAAAGTTCACATGTCCGACAGTTTTCTTCCATTATTGTCTGTCATCCATGTATGAAGCTACTATCACATTTCATTGGGCCAATGGCAATTGTGATACTCTAAAGCAGAACGTTTATGTGTAGTCTGGAAAGAACTTATTAAAGTGAAAAACTGGACCATCCAATCATAAGAGAATCAAGCAGATAGAGTGTTTTTAAAGAGTTGACTCGCAAATGTTTTATATAATTTCCTTTGTCTCCAGTCATAGGTCCATATCAATCTCAATTTTTTAGGTAGCGGAACGAATACACACAGAATTACATTTTGACACTTTGAGTGCTGCTTACGTCACCTGAATGTATCTGAGTGGCATGGAGTATGACGTAACGTTACGACATCCACATTTTTTTTGGAAGACTTGAGCAAATAATAATTACTTCGTCGTCAGTTTTCAAAAGGTTCTCAACAAACGTAATATTACTTCAACAATATTCAATGTGTAAATTACTGAAATGAACAGTATGATATCCTACGTAAAAAATTACATTTGACTGAAACACTTTTCAACTCGGTATTAGGTATATTGTCAGAGAGCCGGCCAGTAATGAACGTTGTACAGTATATTCAAGCGTGACCGGTGTTATGCGAACTAATAGGACGGTTATAAACGGGGCCCAGAGACCAGATGAACTCAAGATCACGCAGTCGTGAATACTCCTAGCTTGTCTGGTCAGTAAATATGCATCGCACTTGAAAGTGTTAAAAAGGACTTTCAGAGGCGCTCATATATAATATAAAATACCTACGATTTAGAAATAAAATTAGTTTTGATATACGTCCGCCAAAATATCAGTTAGTGAATTTAAGAAATATCCCTTTTAACCCCTTAACGTATTATCCCGAGTATAATCTGACACGTTGCAAAGCAGATGAAATCATTTTCGGTGCTGTACAAGTTCAGAAGATGGCAACAATACAGACAGCGCATGTTCCTGGCCAAAGCTACTGTTTTCTGCTTACACACCAACTATTTTATAGTTGGTTTCTTCTTGTGACACGGATCTACTCAAACTGTTTTCATATGTTTCAAAGAGTCAGTTTATATGAGAAATTCGTAAGTACTTTTCACACCAAAGATCTCTTATTTTGCAACACCCGAAACGAATTTTTTTTTATATACGTTAAGGGGTTAGTTAATGTTAGTCACTTTTCATTTAACCTTTTCAGATTCAGTGTTATCTATCTGGGAGGTTACACAGCAAATGGCTTTAACCCTTTCATTCCCACATTAATTTAAGATTTCTGGATTTGCAAAAAAGAAATATTTTGATGAGTCCTATACTTAACCCATTAAGACCTAGTGTACACAATTGTTTATATTACGCACGTGTAGGTAATTTTTGGTATGTTCTGCACCCTGAGAAGCTCAATGACCAATGATCTTACTTGTGGATAAATTATTCGCAAACCCTCTAATTGGTTTAGGTCATAATAGGTTCATATAACTATAGCCGAACATATAGCCTACAGCTCATTGGCTGTGACGACGAAACAGGTACAAAACGCATCATACATATTTTGTTTATAACGTCTAAAACCGCAAATTAAAGTGTGTTTGAAAGGATTGAGTTGACAACCAATGAGCCGCAGACGTTATGTTTAGTTGTCGGAGATATGAACCAGCCATAACATTGAGCAGTAGCACGGTTTAGGAATAAGTTACCTCCAGGGAAGATCACTGAGCACTGAGCCTCTCGGTGTACAGTAATGGTCAAATATAACCTTCCTGTGCAACATGTAGACTATTGCCAACACTGGAAATGGAAAGGGTTGATTATCTGCACTGTACACAGCAGTAGACAGCGTCCAATGAGCAGGCACCTAAAAATATCGTGGGTTAATTTTGGGACAAGCTAGACTTCAAACATGTGTAAGTTTGTTGCCTTTGCGAATTGCAAAGGACACCTGTTTTTCGCGAAAAGATTCCACGACTAGCTGTACTACAAATCACATTAGCTTTAATCCACTTTCGTTGTTGGATAATCTTAACTGTTACGCGCCTTAGCTGCCTGCCCGCGAATCAAGGACGTTCGGTATAGCAGTACCTTGATTCTAATTGGTCCAGTCAGTCTCCCCAGAAGGATTATAGTTCAATCACACAAGTAAGCTGCAACTTTGAGCACAAAATATTAAAGTCTAGCTTGTGCGGAAACCTTTTCGCGAAAATTAGGTGGCACTCGTGATTGGCCCTAAGACTTTTTCGAAACCTCCTTGGAGGGCTCTTGCGCCAGTAATAAACAAGCAACAAGAAGCACGCCCAATCACGGCCTCCCACTGTCGCATCAAGGGGCTAGTGAGCGTTTGACATCTGTGTGAGTAGACAAACTAACGTGAAGACTAGCCTGCATGTCAATGAAGCCGCGAATTTTTCCTTTGTCTATGAACGAGACAGGGATCGTCTCACGTGTGAGACAGATAATTTGCTGTCAAAGCTGAATTCCGCATTATCACGAAAACCTGCTGCCAGCGGTAACACGAAGAGCAGACGCTCTTTTATTGATCTCGATAGGTGACGGAGCGTCGTACCGTTAGTAGTGCATTTGCGAACACTAAAATTTGTGTGTTGGAAGTGTCTAAAATGATATGTGGGTGGAAAGGGTCGCAGCTGAACGTGGCAGTCTAACGTAAAAAAAACAATAAATAAGCAGGGCGCACGTAAACTTGCCGGTGAGAAGAGAAAGTTGCGCTTTGGTTCGGGACGTCGCCAGAAATAATAACTGCTCAGACAACAAAAGAAAATAAATAAGCATGTTGGCTGGCCTGTAGTCTTGAGATGCGAGGCACACGGGCGTCGTGTAGTAAAGGCGTGTGTGCTAGGGCGGCACGAGGCGCCCCGGCCCGGGAAAAGTGGAGCGGCTGCGGTAAGTTAGGTGGTAAGGTTGTGTGAG
>NQII01000843.1:410570-461071 GCA_002778355.1 Clitarchus hookeri | reverse complement strand
GGGGGGGGGGGGGACTTCGAAAGAGTTTTAAAACTCTGGTTTTTGATACAGCTGACAAGTTTTACACAGCGAAATCGGCCTTTCTTTGTTTCGGCGCGTTCTCAGCCCACTTCTTCGTGTTTCCAGACTGTTGAAAGCACGTGTGAAACGGCTCACGATTTAACGTCCCTTTCGAGCTCCGGCAGAAGCTTCTGCGAGACCTGCTATCCGAGCCCGCACGCAAGAAAATTTGGAAGTTTCTAAGGGATAATATGTCATGTGATACTTGCTGCCACACGAGTAAACATGAGTGCATTTGTCTTGATTTTGCTCCTGTTACTCTGGTTTCGAGACAGATTTCACTCGCACCTTCTGCAATATAAGACTAAGCAACCTTTTTTTTTTTTTGTGATAATTGAACATTTTTGTGTTAAATAAGAACACAGAAGTTTGCTGTAAATTGCACATACAGCGTCAACTAACCACATTTTCGAGGTTTTCAATAAATTAATATTTAAATAAACTTTGTGTAATTGCTGTTTCTCAAAACGAAATAAACTTAAATGACAGATACCATCATTAGGTGCGCCCCATATCAGCCTTCCTCTGATCGGCTAAACTTTCCACCTTGCAAGAAATCTTCCACTTAAAATTTTCCCACGGCTAATGACCGAAACGTACATAAAAATGGCCAGCACTCGGCTAAATATTCCATAGAACAATTCATATCAAATGCCATTCAAGCTTGCATGGAATCTTTCAATGGAACTTCCATTGTAGCACACAAGCTTAAAAGTTCGTTACCGTAGGGACAATGATAATTTGGTTATGAATTAAACTTGTGCGAGATTTCGAAATTTTCAAAGCCATTATTTATTCATTTGATGCCAAGAAATTAAATAACTTATAATCTATTTTAAGCTAATACAGTAGTGTAAAATTTACACGTGAGAGATAAATAATTGTGTATTATATTTTTCAGTTACAAATAATTTTCAGTTACGTAGTTACAAATAATTCGTGACACAAAAATAAAATCAGGATCATTATCTTATTCAAGAGACAAAAAATGGACACCCCCACCCTACAAGGGCAAGAAAAAATGGCGGAAAAGTTTTAGAATCTGTCAGTCCGTTTGCATGTCATGCCAGTCATGATAATTGAAAATACTTATTTAAAGTAATTTCTTTTTAAGTTTGGGTTGGGTAGAGAAGCAGTTTTTATACTTTGTGGCAGGTAAATGGTTTAGCAAGTGAGCAGTGTAAACAATGTTGTCTTAAAAGTTATCATCCGAAATCGGCAATGGCACATTCAAGAAAATATCAGAATCAACAAACACCTGCACTTTATATTACATCAGTCTTCATCGTAAATAAAATTCTGCAACCTACAACGTCCACGTATCCCTTTGATGTTAGAATAATCGAATTATTAAATTTTNCGCAGAAATAGTTGGAGGACCAGGAAGTGACATAGGCTACTTTTTACCCCAAGAAAATTTTTCATTCCCTTGGGGAAATTCTTATTGGAAAATTAAAAAGTACACAAACGCAATAACAATGCAACGTCGCAACCTAGCAACAGATCGACGTAATTTCTTGCACAGAAATAGTTGGACGGCTGAAAGTTGATATTGGCTACTATTATCGCGAGAAAATATCTCAAAAAATTTACTTTCGCGAGTTGATATACCGTACGCGGACGTGGAGAGCAATGGTGTCGGCGGGTGGAAGCGTTTTAAAATGAGGGGTGGGGGAAATTTTATAAAAAAAAAATCTTTACAATAATTCCGTAGTTCATGCGAGCGGAGCCGCGGGCACAGCTAGTTAAATAATATTTTATACACTCCATGTTCCCACAAAAAAATTGAATCTTCTTTTTTTTTTTTGATCTTAGTACATACAATTTGGTCCAGTTCATAAAGAAAAAAGTATATTCAGTGAAAAAATATAGTTTTTTCACTGATAATTAAGGACTTTGAAAGCCCTGCTTAGGATCTATTTTTTTCATAATTTTATATCCTTCCGCTTTATGTAAAATCAATATTGACGTGAATCGTCACACTTTATTCATGCGCCACTGAAGTGAAACCTTGCAATTATTAAGTACGAAATTGTGTTAATAATGTGCAAAGTCTTATTCATAAGTATGCATAAAAAACACTGACTTCTGTAACCATAAATTTACATATTACACGCTCTAAATAAAGTTAAATCTTTGAATTTGTATTATTAATTCGCTACCAACTTAATTTGAAGTCATGCCAGTCTGTACAATAGCATATATGTACATATGAGCAGTAATTTGTTTTTCAAAGGTTGATTTCAGAACTGCTCACTTTATAGTGAAAAAAATCCCGCTAAATGTGAAAAAATGGGCTACGTAGATGTGCCTCTTTAATGTGAAATTTTCACGTTAAACTGAAACAACAGACTTTTTAATTTTTTTTTAATGGATGCGGTGTAATCAAATTACATTTTGAGTTTAATTAAACCTTCTCCATTGCTGCCAGAGACGGCAAAATAGCACAAATATTATCATGTAAAAATTACACACTAAAAAACAATCACGCAGAAAGGAAAAAAAAATAATGAAACAACATCCTCTATTTACAATCAAATATCAAGGAATAAATATCAGTATGTAGGTAATCAAGTCGACGAAAGGAAAAAAAATAGTGCAACTAAAATAAAAAAATAAAGAAAAATGAGATAACAGGAAATAAAATTTAACCTTCCTTATGTTCGTAGCAGAACTCAAGTTTAATACACGCGGAAAATAAATACCATTTGTATAAAGGGAAATGAGACCGCAACAAAATGCTGAGCAAAAAAGTTTCGATACAGACTTCATTCCGCCGGCCTCAATATCTCCGCTCACACTTTCGGGGCATATCATTGTAAGGCGAGGACCACAACTTTGTCATTTTTATATGTTTCTGGTAAACGAAAAACGCGTTAGTACACTACTGTTAGGCCGTTCCCAAGAGCACACTTACATAAGAACTCAAGTTATTGTTGATATAGATAAACCGCTTTAATTAAAAAAGTTTCACTCTAAATGTTGAAACGATTTCGCAATAAAAAAAACTTTTCGAGTCTTTGGAGTGTTTGCAAGTTTGTAAGCGTGCAAAAAAATTAGCGTTGTTTATAAGAATAAGTAAGAATGAAATTGTAGAAGTGAATAAACTGAATAGCTGGCGGGAAATGTATGTTTTTCTTTGCAAGAGAATATTATGTTGCAGCCTGTTTATAGATTACGTAAAATAAAACACTCGAAAATAATGAAACGTGTTTTTGCATTAAAAAAATTTCTGCTACACTGTGAATGGTAAATAATAACAGTTGCGATAACGATTTGACTTGGCACGAAAAACGAAAAAAAAACAACCATTCGTTTGAAAAAAAAAAATACAGCAGGCGTAAAAATGTTCAAAAACAGACTGCGAAAGAGAATTGTAGCTATGAGATCGTTCACGTTTTCATTTGTGTATCATGCATTTTTGGATCAATTAATGCAGTTCATACGCTACAATGAATATTTGCTCTTTGTAGAAGAAACCCAGTGCTGCGATTCCTTGTACTTTTCTGGAAAGTGATAGTGTAACTCAAAAACCTAATAAAATATTTTTTAAATGAAATCAAATAATTTCTATGTAGTTTTGTTTTGTTTACAAAATAAATTTTGACGAATCTGGAAGGTTGGAGAAACGCAGTAGGCCACCTCTCTACAAAATTTATTTTTGGACCAGGAAATTGCTTCTAGTAGATGCGTTTTCGAAGCCGGCATGGTATATCGACGTAATGGTTAGATATGGTATGTTTCCTGCTTCCGACTTAGCATAGTTTCCAGTATTCCAAAACCAGTTAGACGTTCATTTGCAGAACAGTTAGTGGCAACTGGTGGACTTTTACAATATAGTATTGGTACCTGATGAATAGAAAATTTCGCTCGTTCAATTTGAGACTTGCTAAACTTATAACATATATAGTACTTTTCGCTACTTCCGTGATCGGGCCACAATTTACCTGCAGAGACCCTAAAATTCCACGTTTAATAACAGCACCAAGCTAAAATCCACAGTTCTCTACACACTCGAGCGTAGGACACTTGTTCATTGGCTGCCGTCACATACGCAACTCTTTCTCGTGTTCAATTCGGCCACACTGAAATAAGCTAGCTACCAGAGTGCTGAATTTTACTATCGGTCCTGAACCCCGCAGGACGTGGCGATGAGCGGAGATCCAATGACACACGTGATACTAACATACCAGTGGGCCGTCTACCTTGGCACTGAATTATCACTCGAAATGATGCACACCAAAATCGCTTTCTGTGTAGTAAAGAACAAACTTTTTTTCATGTAGTTTCGTTTACTGCAAACAAATATTGCTTTCATTCAAAACGAAAATGAAAGAAACTTAGGTTTGCTGTTGTTCATTGTTTTCTTTAAACATTTGTGGTCATATTACATTTCTTTATAGCAAATAAAAAAAAATTGTTTGAGCTTGTATGTTTACAGAAACGCAATATTGCTTTATACAGAAGAAAACGTATAAGTAATATTATATTTTTTTTTATCTTTCGTAGATTCTAATTTTTTGTATTTGGTGGGACTGTGCTAAGTTTCCAAACAATGAATTCCTTAAATCATCGAAACAGTTGATTTAACCTTAAAAGTAAAGTAACTGACTTCGCCACAAAGAATGCTGCTGAACTACTGTAACGAAAATGCAATATTATCATTGCCATTAATATATAGCTCCAGCCTACTTTGCAGTGGTACATAGTGAACTAAATTTTCTTTGCGGCAACAAATCATGTGTTGCAGCAAATAAAGTGATTTAAAAGTGTACGGGTGAGAGAGAGATAAGAGATTTGTGCGGCTCTTAACAGCGAGGTCTTGAGAGCCGATGAGGGTGATTGAGGTGAATATAGAGCGGTACCGGAATGAAGTGGCGGGGGAAAGGGGAGATCCCCGAGAAAACCCGCCGACCAATGGCATAGTCCAGCACGATTCCGACTTGTGAAAATCCATCCGGTGAGGGGATTAAACCCGTTTCGCCTTGGTGGGAGGCGAGCGGTCTAACCGCTCAGCCACCGCGGCCCCGAAAAGTGTACGGTCTCTATTTGTTAGAAGTTACCTTAGGAGCCTCTGAATCAATAAAATCCCTTCATCATAAGAGGTACTGAAATATGTAACACTCATTTAATAGCACACTAATTGTCACTGGGGTCGCAGTGGCTGAGTGGTTAGATTGTTCGCCTACCACCCAGGCGAACCGGATATAATCTCTGGCCGGGTTACTCCCAGATTTTTACAAGTGGGAAGAGTGAGGGACGATGCCACTGGTTGGCGGGTTTTCTCAGGGATATCCCGTTTCCCCCGCTCATGCATTCCGGCGCTGCTCCATTCCCACCATATTTCACCCTTATCGACTCTCAAGACCTCGTTGTTAAGAACTGTTCAAATCTTTTAACACAACTGAAATAATTATCAATGTGACAGCAGCCGATGAACAAACAGCAATAGTTCAAGTATGCAAAGGATTGTGAAGTACAGCTTTTATGCAGGCCAATGACCTCGGGTGTATTTTTCCAGTCACTACTCGAGAAATTAGTCACCGCGGACCCATTCATGAGCACGCGAGAGTCACCCATTTCGCACATGACGTGACTTGAGCTGCAGAAAAGTGTTTTAGCGGCCACTGCGTCATCAACTTCGCAACCCACAACAGTTCCAAGAAAGCACTAGTTCATCGTGAAACCATCCCGACGTCATCCTTGAGCGTATCTGGTCTCTCGGTGGCTCCACAAACTTGTAGCCAATGTATACTAATGAAAATCTTCCTTTTATTGGATATTAAATTACTGCATCATCATCCAGGAACAGAGTACTTCAGGGGACTACCTAGTAAAACAATGTCTGTAGTGAAGTGGAGGGATTTATGTGGCTCTTAACATCGAGGTCTTGAACGCCGATGAGTGTAAAGTGAAGAGGGTATGGAGCGGCGCTGGAATTCAAGGGCGGGGGAACCGGGAGATCCCCGAGAAAACCCCCGGCATTGCCCGGTAAGATTCCCACTTGCGAAAATCCGGGAGTTGCCTCACTGGGAATCAAATCCGGTTCGTCTAGGTGGGAGACGAGTAGTCTGACCACTAAACCACTGCGGTCCCATTATGTCCGCAAAATCAGTGTAGGTATAGGTGTATCTGAGTAAATAAATGATCTGGGAATACGACTTTTTTTTTCCAGGAAAGGTTACAACCAATAATATAAAGCCACTTTTTACTTTAATCCTTCCAAAAGGAAAAAAATAGTCAAAATTGTTAAAAACTACATTTATAGGGTTTTCCTGTGCAGTTTTCTCAATGGGAAGCAGGCAAGTAGAAGCGGAATCTATAGTCTAATCCGTAGTTTTTCATCTCGTGTAATAATATCCTACTGTTAACAGATCTTATTTGGGAGAAATTCAGCTACCAACCGAAAGAGTATCGTAGTCTTGAGAGACGCCATCGCAATGCTTGCTTATGTCGAGAAGTGACCTTGAAGCGTTAAGAATTTCTACTAGGGATTTCATTTATCGAGGTGAAACGGCCGTTTATACTGCGAAATCCAGCCGTATACGCCAGCAAAATGGCATATTGCGAGTTCGCAGTGCACGCGGCTGTTTCCGATTTGTATTCACCTTTCATTCCGCGTGTCCACTGCAGTGGACATGTTGCAGACTAAGGAAAATTATGACAAGAACTGTACACATCTAGAATCATTGTCTTCCCTGTCTTCCGTGTCGTTAACGTGATTTGTGGACATTTCTACGGCACATGGTAGGAGAGTGGTTTGGTTGCGTGAATGAAGCGAGGGTTGAATCATGATAAATACAGCTCGAATATAAA
The DNA here is from genome assembly GCA_002778355.1 of Clitarchus hookeri. Lineage (NCBI taxonomy): Eukaryota > Metazoa > Arthropoda > Insecta > Phasmatodea > Phasmatidae > Clitarchus > Clitarchus hookeri. The sequence continues at coordinate 454,195 of NQII01000843.1, read as the reverse complement.
TATTATTTCATTGCAACTCTTGAAGCAATAAATTAACGTGCAACTGAAAGAAAGAAAAAAAGAATAAAAAACTTTGAGAATAAAACACCCGAAGAAATTACAGAGCGAAATTGTAGCTTTCAACAGGCTGGGTTTGAAACATCTGTAGGTATTTGCGGAGAGCTGAACATTGATTAGCTTTTATCCGTTGCGCTTTCACTGTATCTTTTGTCCATCAATGTTAGATATTTCTGTAGATTTACGGAAACTTCTACGGAGATGTAGAGTTAATTTGCGGAAATGTAATTCGTAACGACGAATATCGGAAATGAGCTCCGTAAATATAAAAATACGGAAGTTCTCCGTATTCTCATGGCTTCGATTTTGAGACACGAACAATGAAGATGATACCTGAAGCGTATAAAATCCCATCTTCACAAGACTACTTCGTGTAAAATAGTAGTAGGTGAGTGCGAATCACTCATGGAGTGCCAGTTCGTGGATTCTTGTTCAAATTCCGCAACAGGACAAAACCTTATGTATACACAGTGAAACATGCAAATAACCACAATAAAACAATACATTCGTAACCTCGTTTTATAAACCACGCGTACAGTCCATATTTACAAAATACTTCGTGTAAATGTGTGGTAGGTGAGTCGTGCGAGTTACTGATTGTTATTTTTTCGTATTTTGTTCAAATTTCACTAGGGAACAAAATATTGTTTTTATTTCTCTGTTTAACACAGTGAAATACATTAAAAAAATTATTTTTTCCTACCCCTGTTTGTAAACCTGAAAAAAAAATCACAAACACATTAACATGACTAGAAACTAATAGGTGCATCCATCATTCCATATAGATTCTGTATTTACAACATTACTCCTTGTAAAAGCGCGGTAGGTTAGTGGATAATGTGTTGGGCTGCCTTAAAAAGTTTTCAGAGTTCAAAACGGCGCCACCGTACAACTTTATTTATTTTTTATAGTCTTTTTTATACACAGTGAATTACTTACATAACGAAAGTAAAACTATTTTTTGTTACCTTTTTTTATAAACAGCAGATTAAAATAACAAACTTGCAAGTTTGTGGACACGTTCCGTGAACTCATGGAGATTTATGTGAAATTTACGGCGAGAAAGTTATTAAAAATAAAACGAAGAGACCGTAATTTAATGCTGATGTCTGGGTAATTTGTAACAGGTTCTGCAATTTTACGGACAATTTTTCTAGCAGTGTACAGGTTTGCCGATGGATGGTTGTAAATGGCCCATTACATTCATAAGGCTTAGCTATTTTCTCGTCCACCTATAGCAACAGCGAAAATAATAAATAGATTTTTACGAGTTTATCAAGAACATTCACTTATTTAATGACCGATGAATATTTTTAATCTATACGATATTTCTTGAGGCGCATGCTTTTCGTGTTGTGTTTCTTGCTTACCAGACTGCAGAATAAAATTTAATGTATGTATAAAATTTTAAAAGTAACGGAAAGAAAAAAAATAACTGGTATGGTAAAAAAGGTACCATGTTGAACTCTGTTCTAATACTATAAGTGTTGTCATTTGTCAACAAACAGTTATGCCGCGTCAAAAATACGTTAACAAGTAATTAAGGACGCAAGTCGCTTTACCGTATTTCGTAGAGTAAGTCAGTGCAAAGCGCAAATTTTCTTGCTATTTTGAACAGTTTCTACGCATTGTATTTGAACTCTGGTTTTGAAAGCTCCACGTTGGTATTACTAACCTGCTTGCGTTTGATTAAGCTCTTGTTAGAGTTTTGCTTAATTTATACTTTCTGTTCATTGTCTACCTTTTTTTCCACCTGACGTGAAAACTAACATTTTTACTCGCGGAAGCGTAACAATCTGAAACCTATGAAATAAAAATTCTGGATGCAAATTACCGACAAAAGTTTTATAACACAACTCATTTTTGCCATACGAGTGCGTTCATAAAAAAAACCGGTAACTGCCACATCGGATCCATGTTCGTCGGACCACATACTTGATTCCTATTGGTTGCAGGAATCCATGGACACAAAAGTGAACAAATTTTCATACCTTTCCGCGTACGTGTACGTATCTTTATACGTTCTATTGTAGACAGGATTCGTAGTGCGTTACGTTTCCGCGTCTGATATACGCATCTGCACTCGTGTCGTTGTGCAATGGACCTAAGAATTTAATTTGTTATGACTACCTTTCACAGTACACTACCAATATTACTGTAAACATCGCAGTCAATATTTATAAAGCATGTTCACGGCAAGGTGAGCACTTTCGAAATCAACATATGAAAAATATAAATTCTCATACATCAATATTCATTACAAAAAAACTTTAAGAAAGTAAAATATATTATTTCCGAATTCAGAAATATTTACGTAACACATTCAATTCAACGTTAAGACATGGAACTACTTTTCATCCGTCGTTACCAACCCTACAGCCTGATGTCTGTCATGGTACTTGTTAAAATATATGCAGGTAGGGACAGTGAAGTTGTTTTAAAAGGTTTGTATCAAAAGTGCGCAAATAAGCAAATAACAGTGTACAAACTATAGTTACCCGCGAAAAATTCGCAACAAACCGTTGGCAAGGTTGCTTCGACTACAGGTTCTGAAGATCGAAGTTAAAAGTTTGGCAACCAAAAATTTTCGCCACTAGGTAAGCGCTAGTGTCGGCAATGGACCAGAGTTTCTCTATTTTGTACGTTAAAAAAACAGGTAAATTGTAATAATCATAAATCAAATATAAAACAAAATCGTAATTAAGTAAAATAATTTTCTTTTATTATTCCCGTGGCTTAAAATTTTAATTATATTTTTCCTTTTTGGAGCACTGCTCACCTAGCGGCGGAAATGTTCCCTGTACCAAACTCTCCAATAAGAAATCACGTTTTGTTCCTAACCTGAATATAATAAACCTTGCTGCTGGAGAGCGGAGGTAGACAAGTGGCTCGGAGGGAAATTTCAGTTGTGGGCGAGCCGGGCCGGGCGGTTTGCAGGCCTGTCCGCCGGCGGAGAGGCCGGGCGCTGCCGGAGCAGTGGCGGCGGCGTGTTAATTCTCGTGCCTGAGTCATAACCACGCCATAAGGACACAAATTGAAACCGTCAACACGCTGTTGTGAGGCGGGCGGTTATCGCATGATTTGTGAGTGCCAGTGGGCCCCCACCGAGACTTCTCCCCCCCCCCCACACTGGGGTCTAGTCCACGTTGCATCACGCGCGCACAACTTACCCGAAGTTTGGTGCAGCTCTCATGGGCGTGATTTGCTTGCGTGTCCCCGCGCTTGTCAACTGTCTCGTCGTCGTTTTATTGCCCTATCGCAAACACATAAACTAAAGACGAGGCATAGACACGTTTTAGTCTTCCGCGCACGTCCCCAATGTTAGGCGAATCTTCGCAGTTGAATCGGTAGCAAATTCTGCAAACTCTGTGGTTTGGTGCTCGTGGTTACTCCGCCGTTTGTAAACATCCTGTAGAGAGTTTGCCAGTGTTTGTGATATTTGGCTACCATAGTAATGGGAAGTTATTTTCTTTTTATTTTATGCTGTGATAGTGTTTATTTTCGCACAGTTGAATATTTTGGCTGTTATTGCCGCTTTTGGTTGGACAATTTCTGATTCTTATTTATTTAGCAGAAAGAATCGTATACCCGAGGTCGGAAATTAATATTTCTTTACAACATTGGCATGGCGGCACTGACATACCTAGAAATGTTCGTCTCTGCGTTCAAATAGTTCATTCTCTGTGTATGTAAAACTTTTGTTTCTCTTCCTGACAGAGCTACAGTAATTACATAGTTTCGAAATTTTCGCCAGAAATCAGTCATATTTGGTTAGTTATGTGCATTTTCGCGCTAGCTTGTGAATGAAAACTTTCGTTGTAAACACTTGTACACAACCTGTTACCAATTCAAACGAGAAAAGTCGCTAATTGAATCGCCTATATCCAATACAAATGCCAAAGCCACTTGGTCAACACTGATAAACGTGTTTGTTTGCATTTGAATTTTCAGATGGACACAATTTTACACGACCAACATACTCTGAACAACTTTAATGTAATATAGTTGTATAAAACTAGGCAAGATAAAGTGTACGAACAATTTACAGCATTTTATTTCATAATAATTGGGGTTCTAATTAAATCCTAAGGCCACGTTGTTTGCGGCAGTTCTAATAGCAGAAAAGCAGTACACTGTTGAAACACTGAGAGTAACTTTTGCGCAGCTCACACGTGCACTCTATCCTACGTTCTCTCTGTGCATAAACCTGACTACTTTATAGTCTATGCATGGTATCTTCACAATTTATTAATAACACCTTTGAAATATCACCCCATATATGACACGTTTGACTATTGCCTTAATAAATCATGTATCACAGGCGTTCCATACTTCCGTTTTCATTAATGTATTTTCAATTTAATTAAATAAAACTAAAATTCATATTTTTTTATTAATTATAATATTTAATTCATAGTCGAAATGAATTAACAGCAGAAAGAAAAAAGGCACGTTTGTGGAAGGTGGAAAGAAATAGTTATTATGAAGAATATTACTAATTTAATTTTATTACGTTATGTGTGAAGAAAAAGTTTATTATTGCCTTACTTAGGTTTTTAATAATGCAATGCTGGAAACATATTTCATTTCTTTGTAGAAAAATAATTTTATCTTTATTTTCATGACCTGTATAGTGTACAAATACGATGCATTGGTTCCTTCTTAGTGTTTTCTTCCAAAATCTTTTACGTTTAGTATACTTATAACTGAAGAATATGTAATAAGTAACCCGAGTATATAGCTTTAGCAAGGCTCCAGAAAAGTCGGAAGAAACCGCGAACAGACTATATTGCCAATTTACACTATAAAGTCTGCAGAAAAGTGACAAATTATCTCGCCGAAACTGAGTAGAACCTAAGATTTCCCGAAAACGGAGGAAAAACAATAGAACAATTTGTGTATATCACAGTCTTGGTTACTTGTCTCTTGACAAGAAAAAAATCTTTTTAACGTATAAAAATTAAGTAGTTTATTACACTGGAGGGCGACATCGTAGACTACCTCAATAAATATTTTAATCTTTATGCACGTAAATAAGTTTTAATCAATTTTTTATGTAAGAAGTAATTGAAATATTTCTAACATTATATAAATTATATTTCTAATTCTGTTGACATACTGTATCTTAGAAATTAAAAGCTTTATCTTCCATATTACTCTGTCTTGTTTAAGTAACTGGAGCCGTCTTTAATTACCTCTTTTTTGACGAGACGTTAAGAGCTACATACCTGCCTTATAAGCCACTGGATTTTTTATTCCTGTCACGTGGAAACCTAAAACACCGTTTTGACAAGTAGCTAAGCCAAAATTACGAAATAAGAAGCTGAATATTGTTTAACCGCAATAAAAAAATTCATATTTGTCGTTTTATGGTCTTTCTGCTATTTCAGTCTGTCTACTGGTGAAATATGACAAATACGGTAATACTTTACGAATGTAGTTCAACGTAATAATTGCAAGATGTCTTAGGGTCCGTTTGTAGGCCTTAAAAAGCGTAAGTAAGGCTAAGGTTCTTTTTTTTTTTTTCAGAGGATCTCACTCTTTACTTTGGCACGATATTTTAGTATCCATTAATTCTATGCAACTGTTCGATTGATCTATATCAACAATTCACACTGTCTGCACTAAAATTATCCCCACGTCAAATTACTCGTCAAAATGTCGGGCACTCAGACATTTAAAAATAATTTTCATAACGTAAAAAGGCAGCCAAGGAAAAACCTATATTTAGGACAAGCACGTGATGCCCTTCTCATGATAAAATGCAACGTTACCGTTTAAAATTTTAAGAAAAAGTTAGGCTCATTTATCTGTACATCTGCATCGTGGAGTTATACATACATTTGTTAATCAGCCTGCGATGGTTGGCTTACCAAGCCACCCCAGTCTCTGTCATAGTGACCTGATTAACATATGTCAGATCTTGTTTATAAGCGTAGCATACATTGAATTAAACCATCTGCTTCACTCTGTTACTATTCGATAATTTAATAATAATTGGTTTTGCGATTATTGTTCACGGTTTTAGACCAGCATTAAACATCGTCTACATTTATTATCTACAATGTTTTGTATACGTTAGTAAATATGTGGGGATAAGGCACAATTTTGAAGGGAAAATGAAAATTTTGGGCGTTTTGAGGCAAAACGGAAGACTTTTAGGAAAAATGGCTGGAAACAGGATAGCGTTGACTGAATCCCGGATCTCTCCAAATGTTTTTGTCCCAGAATATACTAAAGCATACTACTGTCGCAACTACATTTAATAATTTAAAAAGCATACAAAATAATTGAGTAAATTTGAAACTAAATGTTTAAGTGTATATATATTATATATGTATACACATACATTCCTTTCGCTCGCGCTTAACTGCGTAAAATATACAGCACCATGGTTTGTCGATATCCAACCAGAAAATACCATAAGTCGTAAAATAATTCAATGTGAGAGATGGGGGCAACGCGTAAAAATATTCTTTCAGGGGCTTTGTTCGGCAAGAACAAAAGTGTACTATAACACGTGGGCGTATGAAAAGAGACACCATAAAATAGATAAACAATTAACTCCCCCTCCACTCCTCACGTTTTCCCCCGAAAGTTATTCTCTGTGGGGTACAGTGCTACGCCTGAATTCGGATTCACAGAGTAGCACTGCGCAGCGCAGCAAGTGTCACATTTTATTCGCGGCACACGTGACTTGCTCATCGTGGTCGCGCGGCGTGGCGCGGCACACACTGTGGTGATTTCAACACACTGTGAAAATAATTCCATCTTAAGCACTACGGTAGCGTCTTTCCGAAGAGAATTTGCATACTGCACTAATAAATAATGCCTCACTGTCCTCATTAAAATATACACGTTTTTCCTCAATGTCCTCCCCTTCAGGGCAATGCCTACTTGGAGGTTTTCAGGGAAGTGCGGGAGCGATAAGGGCGACACTGACACGCGCGCCTGATGCTCTTTCGCTCCTACGCGCAAGGCGCTTAACTGGCGTGCAGTGTTCTCGTCGTGCTACGTGTACCTATGGGACTATAAGCGGCAACACTATTAATATATCGGTGGAAAGTCTGTAGAAAGGTTCTGTGCAAGTCCCTATAATAGTTTCGCATGTTTCCGACCAGTATATTACGAGATACAGCAGTGTGAAAAAGCCGTTTGCAGCTATGTCGGAGGGCTCGGGTGTAGCACTTATAATGCACACGACGTATTGAGAGTGTTGTACGTGCCTCGCCTGAAGTGTGTTTTCTTTTCGTACATTGGTATCATGTGGACACGTTTAATGGTTTCGTAAAAATACGCGGATATCAAACACACTGCAATGCAGTTCAAGCGCCTGGTGGCGGTGCCCTTAGAGGATTTTGACAGGAATAATTCAATAAAAACATTTGCATTTCAAATTGTTTGCATTATATACGGTGTCATTCGAAGAAAATGAAAATTGATATTTTGCAGTTCTTACTGCAAATATGTTGCTTTCTAAATTAAAAAAAATATTAAAACTTACTTGGGGGAGTTGAGTTGACGTGAGAGATTTGGGCGGCTTCAAACACTCGGTGTCTCAAGAGCCTATGAGGGTGAAATGAGGTAAGAATGGATCAGCACCGGAATGCAAGGGCGGGGGAAACGAGACATCCCCGAGAAAAGCCGCCGTCCAGCGGCATCATCCTACACGATTCCCACTTGCGAAAATCCGGGAGTGAGCCGGCAGGGGATTGAACCAGGTTCGCCTTGGTGGTATGCGGGCAGTCTAACCGCTTAGCCAACGCGGTCCCCTTACTTGGAGGAATGAGAAGATTTACACTGGTGAAAAAAAATTCAAGCTATCTCCGTGATTACAAAGAAAAAGTCTTTAATTTAAAAAAAAAATTGGTTATTTACATAGGAGATAATGCGTAATATTACGATACCGTAAACATGCCTTAATTCGACGGCCTGCCTGAACATGCCATCACTCATGAGCGGTAATCAGGACAGCCAGTTGCCGCAGTCGGGACTCGCACTGTCCAAACCCCGGTAAGCAGGAATCCCCTCTACCAGCCAGGTAATGAGGCCATGTTGCTTTATGCCACGCCGATATGAGGGCATGCAGAGCAGCAACAGGGGTCTGTCTCCATGTGACGCCGGCCAAGATGGACGTCACAAGAAGACTGCTGTGCCGACCACCGTAACTCGTCATACTTCATCAGCCTTCGGCTACTGAGCAAGGTGGGGCAGTTGCAATACACTAACGTGGCTCTCAGTAAGGTAGTTTATGTAGTTAAATTAACAATGCTTCCCCGATTTATAGTATTTTATGTAATCTCCAGATGTTTTATTAAATAGCCATAGAGTAACCTATAGCTTCTTATATTTATTTAACACACATGCTCTACCATTATGAGACCCACCCCCAAAACCTTAACCACAAGTACTGTTTCTTCACAATTTAAACAAAGTATAACATTGGTGGAGGCTTGGTTCCTCCTTACCCTCTCGCAACCTTGCATCAGTTATTCCATCCACCCCCTCATTTAAATAATTTCCCCACCCACCCGCGCTTAAAGTAGTATGTGAAATTTATAAAAATTGAATCCTCGTAGTAAGTTTTCTAATTTTTTTGCATATAAATCAATGTAGCTGTTAAATACCAATAGGCTTAAAACATTCATTAAAATATAAGATTAGTCAGTTTTCATTCAAGCCAATGTAATGTACATGCTAATAACTCTGTGCGCTTCAGTCATGATTTATTTCCAGTATGGAAAATTGATGTAGTTCAACTAATATTTGTTTCTAATAGATCGATTCCCCATTAATAAGAAAAAATGCAATGCATAAATTTAAATGCATAGACTGTTGAAATAAATAATGAGTAGTGCGGATTTATTATACAAACACAAATTTTAAATGTAGATTTTTTTAGGATGTTATATTAAAAATTATAAGGGAAGCGCGGTAATAATAATCAAGTATTGCATAAGAATTAACACACTTATTAATAATTAATTAATAAATATAGTAGATAATGCGCGCTAGTTTACCACCATATATTTGCGAACTTTGTCGTTGCACGCTCGGAGCAGCGCGAACCAGTTCAAAGGAACTGCTGTGCCGACACTGTCCGCGGCGCGTTCAGTGTTCTCGAGCGACATGTGAGCCGACACGGCTACGCCACGGCGTGGTGTGACGCGCTTTGTCTCCTCCCTCCACCCGTCCTCCTATATGCTCATACCTTGTTATAAGTTATAATAATCCCTCAGCCCCCTCGTCCCGATTTCCATAACGTGTAACCTACACACACCCCACCCCATGTTTCTTGCAGCACATGTCCTTCCGCCTCCAATCGCATGTCCTCCCCGCCCCCTTGTATACCCATAAGCAGCTATAAGTTATGATAGTAAGGAAGTTATAATAATCCACTAGGTTCCCACACATCCAACTCCATGTATACCCATATGCAGTTATACCGTAATTTAGAATAATTCTCCAAGCCCCGATTTCAAGATTATGACATACTTCCTACGAATGCGAATACGAACACGGGGCAGAATGAATCCCGTTGGGTTCACGGAGTTCTGTGATTCGCGGACTTAGCCCATTACCCGGGGCTTTCGGATGTGCAGAAATGCGCGCCAGTCCTGAAGTGGATATGCAGACTGCTAAACCTGACGTGGGATGGAAGCTGGAGTGAGATGTGAAGGGTATTTTACAAAACGGGAATTATGCGGATGCTGACCCTTTACTGCCCGCATCTGCCAAAGTAGAGTGTGGCCTTACCCATGAGGTCGACCTTTCGTTTCGCGTGAGATGCCGAGCAATGTTTGGGCCTCTGGTGGAGTGGTGACCCGGCCAGAGAGGCCTGTCTTCTGTGCTCTACTGGCCTTGAAAGAGTTTCGAGCAGCAGGGGCGCAATTTCGATATGTTTTGGACTTTTGCTGTGGGTCCTTATATGCGGCACAGTACCTTGGAGGTGTGACACGAGCGCACTTACCATTTCCCAACCTTCTTGGGGTAAGTCATGCGTGCAGTGATTTTCTTTGTATCGTATATTATTCCTGTTAATCGACTGTGATAATTCAGTGAGTTATTAGATGATATCAACTAATGTGAACCCCCTCCCCTTTCTTTATAATTTCTCTACACATGTGAACAGTCTGTGTACTATGTACACGAATAATTTTATGTTTAACTTATTTGTACTTATTGATTTTAACCGTGTCAAGAGATTACTTAAATATCACATTATAAGTTATTTATTTCTCCATTGCCGTGCACACAGACGGTTATAACCAAATTAATTGAAATTAAATTTATATAATTTTTACGGCACGTTTCATCCTCCTTCTCGATAATTGAATAAATTATTAACATACATTGTATTTTAATTCCAAATAAATTACAGTTTCATTTTTGCAAACAAATTGAAAAAAAAACCCCCCCTTAAGAAACAGCTCGGTTAGAGAATAAACTACTTTCGGATTAAATTAAAAATTAGGCGTCATTTTAAAGTAAAACTTCAAAATTACTTGCATTCCCACAAAGATAACCCAATTCAATAACCAAACATAGTAAAACCTACATAGGTCTCACTATTAATATCTAATAACTATTATTAGCCCCCACAAGGTTATACAGTCTGTCAATGAATATTCCACTCATACTGTTTTTTGTAAATTTCAGACGGTCGAAAAAAAAAACTGCAGCACCGAGCTCGGTGACGTCACACGTCATACGTCCCTCCGGAGGGCGATGCCAGTAGCAGCGGCAGCAGAACAGCTGTAGTGACGTCACGCGCAACAACCTCAGCACTTAACTTGCAGCCATTACGCCGTATCAGCGTTACCGTTTCAAGCAGCTCGCGAGACGTAAAATTATCCAGACCAGGTAACCAGCGTTTCTACTACTACACTACTCACTTACATGTCGCCCTGCAGGCAACACGTAATACGTACATCTGTGCACCAACAATTTGCAATAAGTAGCTCCCATAGAACTTATCCAGCATGCTTACTTAGACTTATGTAAAAAAAAAAAAACGCAAACAAAAATAAAACTGTTTGCTTAACAGGTAAAAGAAAACTCGAACTTGCATTAACAATGCTTTTTTGCGAATAAAAATATGGGTATATTCACTGTAACACAACGGTCTCACGGGAGGCCTCCGCAGTAGAATTAAATATTTTCTTCATCAAAAATAAATGATTAATTTAAAGAGCATTGAAGATTTTAGTGCAACTATTATGTTAAAACCAGACCAAATTTCAAAAGAAAAACCATGAAAGGTGCCTTTGTTAGAATTTTACAAAAAAAAAAAAAAAGTTTTGTGATAAAAGAAAAATACATTTTCTGCAGAAAACTAAACGAAAGTTAAGTCTTGATATACCTAATTTTACTGAATTCAATTGTTTTCATGTCAGATAAACATGAATATTAAAACGGCGTAAGCCGTACATCACAAAAAATCAAACTTATTAAAGAAAGTTAATAAATAATTTTACACCATACATTTCCCCAAAATTTGTTCCTGGTGTATAACGAATTTAATTTTATTAGAACTAAAACTGTACATTCAAGTTAAGTTATTCTTACGATGTATACCTTCCGTCTTCCCGAGATGAATTGATCCATAGGAGGAAGCAGCTGCACTGTTGCACTGTTTTCAAGTTTATTTTACTTAAAGTAATATAATAAAATACCTTCTATGTTTCAATTCCATCCCATATATTTACCTTCCATGCGAGCTAACGTAGATAAACATATAGGACTTGAGTAGATTTAAAACTGTAGAAACCAATTAATCTATGTGATAATAATGAAAATGGCTTGAACGTGTTATATGTGAATTCTCTTCCAAGTCGTCATAATCATTTTTTAAATATACATATTTTGTAACGGTGGGAGCACGGTTTCTAAATTACAATTTTAAATTCAGTTCCTTTTAATTTTAGCTGAGTGTACATTATTTCTGTTCCCATTCATATTTGTAAATTAAAGTTTTAGAGCAGCAATAAATGCAAACAGTCTACAAATTCAAAATCTTAAAAATTACTGGTCAGAACCGCAGAGACCAAAACGCATTTATTCGCACATACTAATGAATGAAGCCTAGTGAGGAAAAAGGCTGACGGTATAGCGAACACTCTCGCGGGGCGTCTGCCGCGTCCGCGCTCGAGATTGCACAGCGAAGCACATCACTCAAGGTCAAGGCTGACTCGCCATTACCGACGCCGTAGCGTACCACGCATATCCAGCCCATCTGCACGAGCGACGACGACGGCATTTCCCTGACCGAGTCTTCCTCTGCAACTCTTCCAACTACTACCCACAGGCTCTCCTGCCGTATCGACGAGGCTTTAACCCAGTCCGTATTCCCACTGCCTGCTGACCTAGACACCAACAAAGATGGCCAGGAAAAAAAAATACAAAATTAAAATCTCCAAAATGTTTTTTGAGATGAGGACGTCTCGTGTCGTTAAGATGGAGAGATATGTTACGATAGATAGCGTGAACATGCCTTAATTCGACGACCTGCCTGAACACGCCATCACTCATGAGTGGTAATCAGGACAGCCAGTTGCCGCAGTCATGGGACTCGCATTGTCCAAACTCCGGTAAGCAGGAATCCCCTCTACCAGCCAGGGAATGAGGCCATGTTGCTTTATGCCACGCCGATATGAGGGCAATGCAGAGCAGCAACAGGGGTCTGTCTCCACGTGACGCCGGCCGAGATGGACGTCACAAGAAGCCTGCTGTGCCGACCGCCGTAACTCGTCATACTTCATCAGCCTTCGGATGCTGAGCAAGGTGGGGCAGTTGCAATACACTAACGTGGCTCTCAGTAAGGTAGTGGATGTAGTTAACAATGCTCCCCCTACCTTATTGCATTTTATGTACTTTCCAGATGCTTTATTACATAGCCATATAGTGACCTATAGCTACTTATATTTATTTACACCACATGCTCTACCATCATGAGACCCCTCCCCCCCCCAACCATAACCTGAAGTACGGTTTGACCACAATATAAACAAAGTATCGCATAGCACTGACAAACATCGAGCCCTCTGCCTCTTTGCATAGCAACAGCTGCGATCGTTGTGACGCATAGGCGTTAGTTAACGTTTATAGAGTTGTGTTAGGATACATTTGATCAGTTAGTGTACATGCTAAGAAGGTTCTGGACGATCCAGAATGACCATCGGAAGAGACGATCGTTTAATCATAGTAGTAACCAGGTTATTACAATAATCGTAACGTTTACAAATATAACAGTTGTTGGTAGGGTTATAACATAAATTTGTTGCTCTTCAGTACCTTCAACGTAGTAAATCTTGGAGGAGACATGAGCTTAATGTGTTAAACGTTTGCCGGTAAAGTTTTTTGGGAGAAACTTACTCGAGCCTGGCAGGCGAAAACTATCACTAAACACTCTTAAATTGCTTTAAAGTAATGAGCATTTGTTAAAAAAAAAAACGATCTACCAAATATTTACATACAATTTACTACCACTTCATGTTAGTGGATAAACTTTCGACAAAAGTTAATATGTCGGGATCTAGGTAGTTGTGGTTACCTAACACTCGCTTTGTCACGACGCCTAGCGTTGAGTACAAGCCTACCTTCTTAAAAAAATCTAACGTTATTTTGATTTTTTTTTTCACGATGCAACTTTTATTCAGATTTAGTTTAACAAATCTTGTCTTATTAGGGCACTGGTTATAGTACTACAGATACTATGAACTGGCAATGTGGATTCGGTGTCGCTAGCGTTTTCTGTGCTATGTAAAATGGAAAATAATTTTAATGTTGTCTTTTCAACTATAAATGAGACAAACGTAATGCAAGTCAAACTCTCAACTCTAGGAAATATATTACGCTTTCCCCTAGCGCCTATTAAACTTAAATCATAACGCAAAATTTTAAATAGATATCAATGGTGCAAAAATGTTCCTAGATGGGCGAACATGATAAAAAAAACAACAGTGGTGACCACATGATTATGTCATAGTTGTTTCCACGCAAAATGCATTTTTACGTCTATGTTTAGCGAACGAACAAGTACAAATGACATGACAGACGAAACCTCTAATATATTTCTGGTTTCAAATGACTTAAATCTCATAATCTTGAAGGAAAAATAAAGGTACTCTGACATGCCGTATGCCATGCGATAGCAGTAAGTTAAGGCAATAGTCGGTAGCGCCACTGTGCCGTTACGTCTTGAAGGTGCCCAGATATGTATGAGTTTGCGTTCTGACATCAAGTGAGTGAGTGTGTGCGGGTCATGACATTGCAGCCCTTCATGGAATTTGCGTGCTCAATCGCGGCAATTTAGATCTTTGTTCTGTCACGCTTAGTGAATTATTGTACTTCTGAATCCATAAATTCAAATACATCATGCAGGCGTCTAAAGATAATTAAAATATTTAAATGGAAAGATTTTCAAACTTTACCCCTAAAAGTTGAATCTTCGGTCTGACAAGTACTTCAAAAGTAACTACAGTCAGTCTACGGTTATTCGAGCACTTTTGAAACCAATCTTTGGGAAATGTCACTGCCACTAGCTGCACGTAACTTAACGGGCACAATGACTGCCATGCACCCAGTAAATTTGGTAACGACGTGTTGGGTAAATATTCCTTGAGTTCTGCAATAATTGTTTTTTTTTTTTTGCCTTCTACTTTTTAAATACTTAAATGTGTAAGAATTAGCAGCTTTGTAAAATATTTACTTTTCTAATAATTTCGTAGTTTCACTTGGACGATGCATGAATAGAGAGATCTGGCCCACGACAGTGTTGATTGTACATATGGCGGAAGAATACACAATGCCCATAAAAGTAGATCTCAAGCAGGGTCATCAAAAAAAGTGTTCAATTTACCGTGAACAGTCCTTAAGACAATGCAACCTACAAGAACAGTCACTGCATTTATATCGCAAAGGCAGCAGCCATGTTATAAATTTCTGACATGTCAGCAGCGGCCAGTAGTATAACCGACAGAAAAGCTGTGTCCATGTGGTGCTGATTTTTGACAGCTCACGGCACCGATCATGAACTTACATTTTACGCAACATGCCGAAAGTAAACGAGAACTCTCGGGGTAATTTACTGTGACGACATGTTAAGAGGTTAAAAAAAACCTTCTCTTGAAACTGATGGACGAAACGATGTAGCGTATCCTTGCAAAAGAATAATTGCTGGCCGTCGAACTGCAAAGTATTTGAGACACTTGGCTCGTTTCTGATGTGCTTCACGTCGGTGCCCGGACAGAAGCACGCGGTTTTATGCCTCGGCGCTGCATTCCGCACGTTCCGCGATAAGCCTTTCGCTACTGTCCAGAAGGAAGTGTGGAAAAATAACGCCGCCGACTGTGGATTCCACTCTCGTGTGCTGCCAGCAAGTGTTTACATTGTAAATGTGAATCAGTGAGAATTCCGCTGTTTGAATCGCTCGCCAACGTCTGACTCACACAACAGTCACTTCGGTCAATTCAACTGACGAGTTATTGAAAAATGCACTGTTTTACTTCAATTATTTTCTTTGGTGGAGGAAAAAGGAAAAACACTATGGTGTATTAAATTAATCAAATGTATTTTTAATAAATACGTGACTCTGCTCGTTATAATTGTTATGATGTAGCTTTTATAGGACATTACTGTGACCTCTGTATTGTTTCTCTGTACCATTCATTGTGTTTATGATACAATATCCTAATTATTGTATAACATGACGTGTCCTATATCCCGGAGTATTATTCCATTTGGGATCAACATGACAAATAAAATGAAATGCTTACGTAAACAAACACGTTCATCACTGTTGACCATGTGACTTTGACATTCGTATTGGCGATGGACGAATCAGTGTTGGCAACATGCGCAGTAGACAAAAGTTGATGTAGAGTCTGTTCACGGTTAATTGAGCACTTTTGAAATAAATCTCTGAAAAACGTCACTGCCCCAGTCTGCATATATTGTAGTGGATATTGCGCCCAGTAAAGTTGGTAACGGCAGAGGGAAAGTAGTTCCATGTCTTTACAGTTAAATTCTTTTCAATCTAACTTAATTAAATTTGTGAAAATGGGCTTTTTTGAAAAGTTTTGAAACCAGAAAACAGCAAAAACTATATTTAAAAAAATGCCGGAAAAAACTTTTATTTTTGAAAGTAATGTTCTATTCGGATTCTATAATTCGAGCAGTTTGGATAAAAAAGCATTTTCTTTTTAAATTACGAACGGCACAAATTTACGTCAGAAAGCAAATCTGGAGTGTGGCGGGAAAAGCCCATCGCAACTAAATTAAACAGACGTACAAATACGGTAAAAAGGCACACATATGCCTACCCATGCTCCACTAGGATTTAAACTGAAGACACTGTGAAATTTTTAGAAACGTAATTTTTATTTTTTATTTTTTTTTAAATTTTTCTAATAATTTCATAGTTTCACTTGACTGACTCGTGAATAAAGTGATGAGGCCCATGGCAATGATAAGTCTACATATAGTCGAAGGATACGCAATTTGCATACAAGTAGACCTTAAGTAGGACTTTCAGAAATGCTCAATTTGCCGTGAGCAGCCGGTATCTCTTCTTTAGCCTAGGCGTGGATCAGTATTTCTGCGAAACTATAAAAGTAGGCTACGACGCCCCAGTGAAATGATGGACCGAACGAAGCGAGGAGAAAACTGCTTGGCGAATACAGTGAAAACGCCTTGCGCTTCTTAACTTCGAGCATCACATACAAATATATATATATATTAACACATTGTATTTCTGAAAAATATTGTTCAGTTTGTAAGTAGGCCTACTTTCGGTAACACTGTCATCAAATAAATAAATAAACTATTGTTGCTATCTTGAAACGTGTTGCAAAGGTGAATATGTTGTAACTGACTTTGATACTTACTCAGGATTAAGAAGTTACTAATAACTAAAGAGCCTACTTTTCTCTACACGGGTGCAAATAATTCTTAATGAAGTTCTTAACAGCTTAGATGCTAGGTAGGCGTGGATGTTTCGTTGACAGCACTTTCATAAGAGATGAAAAAAAAAAAAAACATACACGACAGTACCGAGACAATTTAAATATACATTTGCCTTACCCGAGATTTGAACTCAGAAAACCTCGTAAAATTAAGCTAGCGTTTTATTAACTGCATCACGGCGGTAGGATTCGGATCATTAACTTCAGATGTAATCAGTCTATTGTTTTGAATGATAGGGTTTACTTACATGAAATATTTACGTGGCCATCATTTTGAAACTAAGAGTCTGAGTTACTTAAAACATGTAAGTTTACATGGCCTACTATAACTCTACAAGTTTGAAAAATGGGTGGAAATCGGTTGATTGGTCTCCGAGATATAGCATTTAAAACATATTTTCTTAAACGAAACTTTCTTACAAAATTACCGAAAATAGTTTATGTATAAGATGTATCTAATAGATACTGTCAGTATTAAGATATTAATTTAATATGATTCAATTGTTAAATAGATATACCAAAAAGATGAAAATATTATAAGGCTGCCATTTGGAAAATCAATGTCTGACTCCATTTAAATCATGCAACTTTGCGTGACTTTGTGTAGATGTGCAAAATATTGCGCATATAAGTTTGAATTGTTCCGAAAATATGGGGGATATATTTCATTCACTCAACCAGCACTATTTTGTAAAAAGGCTGGCAAAAGAAAATCTGTGTATTCATAATTTATGCTTATAATTATTACTGTTATCGTACACAATTTGGTTGAATTTTGATTTATATTTTCATATCATATAACCTTACGTTTTTGATATAAACCCCATTAAAAATGCTTTCCGCACATAAAACGTGTTATTTTACATATCCTACTACTTTCGTGAAATTTCAGTAGTAATCAGTTGATTGCTCTTCGAGATATGGCGTAAAACATAAATTTTTCTAGTGACGATCTTCACAAATGGAGGACAAAAGATTACGTATTAACACATGCAATGATTGCCAGAGATACAGTATACGAAGATAAATTAAAATAGGTTACATAGTTTCGTAGATAAAGAACACTAAGCTAAATGACCGCCACTTTGAAAGAAGGCGCCCGTTGTGGTTGAAATCTATAAAATGTAGGTATCCTTCCTTAGCATTATATGCGTACCGAGTTCGATTAAATTAGGTTTACGTATAAAAAAAATTGAAAGAGGGTGGACAAACACTCACAGACACACACAGTCTCACACAAAAACATATACACATAGACAGAAAAGTGATCTCATAATCCTTTCAGCAGCTGTAAAAATTTAACTTGAAGCAATAATATATTTTGGAAGGATATTCTGAAATTCAAAATAAAACTAAGGCTAATTTGTTTAACACGCATACATGTGTAGCTAGATTGTCATAAAAATATAAACTCTAAAGGACAACACTGCGCAGCTTTGAAAAGTCATTAAGCGCGTTTAGGTTAATCACAAGTTATATGAAATTAATATTTAAGTGCCGTGTTGTTAACAGTATAATTAAGTCTTTAAAAATAATATATTTGGAACAAAATACCAGCAAGGACTTTATCCGACTTCTGAAATATAGCAAAATAATTTCTTTATAATATTATCGTCTCTATCGGAGCGGTAAGTGGGATTAATGAGCATTACAGATGGGTCCTTATAAAGCGCAATGGCATTTCCGCGGCTGTACCTGATGTAAACGATGACGTTTAGCCGAGCGTTCAGCCCATTTTTTATGGGCATTATTTGAGCCTCGATTTTTTTCCCTGTAGGCTAAATTGAGGAAACCGTTTTAATAATTTAATTTTGCATCAGGAAATGTAATACACATCCATCACAAACCCGTGATATGAACTGGAAACCAGTTGTCCGAATGTAATGCCATAGCAACGTCGACCACAGACATTAATAACACAAAAACAAATCAAATAACCCCGCCTACCCCAACGATGATTCAGAAACGCTGAAATTGTTCTGTTAACTGCGCTTTTCCGTCAGTGAAGCAACACGTCCGTTTAGGATAAAAGAATGAGCGGGCATTCTGAGCTTTAAGAATTAGTTAAAATGGGCATAGACTACCTACGTCTAGTGTTCAGAAATAGGAGTAAAGGTTTTTTATTTTAATGGTTTTCCAAAATGCAGAGAAAAGTAATTTATAAGGACAGCAGAGAGACTATTCTGGAGGTTGTATATTCGATCCCATCTTGTTCTCCAGTCGAATGCTCTCTTTCCAATATCCTGACCATGTGTCTAGCAATGGTGAATAAACGAAAATAAAGATTACGTCTTAAAGTGTCACCTGGAGAAAAGGCTTACTTGCTTTACAAATAAACGCACGTCCGTGCACAAATTACTACCGGTGTTCATAGTTAACTTTTTTTTAGGGGGAAAGGACATAAAAAAACGAGTGGTTTTTTATTTACCTTTTGCTAACTCGCTTATTTTATTCAAATGACCTGTTGCGCGCAAACGTATGGATTTTAACAACATCGCTAACCTATAACGAGTCACGGAACAAAAGTCAGGATTCCTGCCAAGGTGTGTTTTCAACAGGCGACGTCCAGTTTCCGACGAGTGCATTACTCTCTTTGGTTAACGGACATGACTATCTCTCTTCAGCTCTGGGACCGTTCGTACGAACCCGCAATTAACAACCGCCTTTAAGAAAAAAACTACAGGATAGACTAAAAAAGAAGTTTCAGCATTCAGTTGACGTACATTTGGCAAGAACTTCATTTTCGTTTCGTTTTCTGATGGGCCGTTCTCCGTAGGTAAATGAGTTTATTAAAAGCCTGTAAAATTATCGACTTCGAATGGCACGGTATCAAAAATTTTGTTTTTTGATACTTGTTTTCACCTTGAATTTTTTTTTATTCTGCTGTTATTTGTTTTTTTTCTAATCAGCAATAAATAAATACGTCTGTTTATATTAACGAAGCGTTTCCAACTTATATGTTTTTATATGCTGTGATGAAATCAAACATTTGAATTTCACACATAAGAAATAAACAGCAGCTATGAATACTGTCATCGACTGTCATATGGCAGTGACAGATTCACCATCTACAGCATATTCAGCACACGTAATAAAATTTATTAGGCCTAAACTATTTTTTTTTTCATGAATTGAGACTAGAAAATAATGGATAAGTGATTTAAGAATGATCAGTTTCCTTTCCTTCAATTGTGATTCCTGTGCGACAGAGTATGTAAAAGTACAGAGGTGAAACAGTCGCACACGCCAGCAAAATGGCGTCGCTAGCTAACCAAATGTCGGAACGTCGTTCTCCAATCGGCGCTTGGTAACCAACTCGCAAGCTGACAACCTAGACAATGGAGAACTTTTCGCAGAGAATGGGTACCCCTAAATCAAAGGAACTGCCACGCCATTTAGCCTCATTGCACTTACCTACTCTGTGTATTTAACATGCCTGGTAAATATTACTACCATGTATATACTATTGAGCAAGGAAAATTTACACGCCCACTTTTTCATTAGTAAATTAACCTTGTAAACTGCTTGATTTTGATTCCGTGAAATTATTCTGTTTTGTATTTTAATTATTAGTGCGAGAACTGAAGTTATTTGAAAATCATTTCAATAACTCTTCTTTCGGCGTAATAAAAATAAAACAAATATCTGTTCCCGAACTTGCCGTGTAAGATGAACTGATATATCTTATGTGTTTAAGTGGCCGTTGTGGGGCTGAGCGGTTAGTGTGCTCGCCTCCTACCAAGAAGAACCATGGTCAATCCACGGCTGGGTAAATCCCGGATTTTCGTATGTGGGAATCGTGCCGGACGATGCCGCTGATAAACGTGTTTCTTGGGGATCTTCCGTTTCTCCGCTCCATTTTCTCATTTCATCCTCTTCGGCTCTAATGACCTTGATGTTAAGAGTTACCCAAATATCTCAACTTACGTGTATTGAGTACTACGTAAGTTTTCAGTCAGGCCGTAAAGTGTACGCTTAACAGAGTTAAAAATGTTATATTTCCATTAATTATTTTGTATGTAAAAGAAGCTTTGAAAGCACAGTATGTTGGTGAACCGTTGGAAATCCTTTACAAGATGAAAAAATCGAACCGAGAAAAGAATTTGAAAATAAATGCTGATCGGTTGATCCATTTCGATGACGTCAAGCCTCCCCGATTCAAGCGCTATTTTCGTGGTGATGCAAATATACAATGACCTCGCTTGTTATTTTAACGCCCGACGTAGGCCAAATTGGGCAACGCGTAAAATGTAATACTGGATTGTTTTAAATTTAAGGGGGTGACACCACATGGAGTATGGATGCAGGAATGTCCGGCAAGGAACAAAGACAAACATGACTGCTTGAAATCACAATTCAATTGATATATCCCCGTACACTCTATATACTCTCATTTGAACGGGTACATGTCGTGAGTGTACAAGCTGTTGAACATCCTTCAAAGTAGTCTCTGAGGTTGTTCACGGTTCGTCAATGTGTGCTATCCTCACGTCGAACTGGTCGCCGTCAGATGGGATATGAGGGCATCCTTCTGGCCGTGAGTACGTTCCTTATGTCAGTTGTCGGATGACAGCGGTGCGAAATGGACGTAACCATAGTCAAACAGCGTGCGTACATCAAGATAGCCGTACGCTGCAGCCGCATTGCACGCGAATGTCATGCAAACGTGCGGGAAGCATTTTGTAATCGCGCTATACCCTATCGTGCAGTGGCAAGGTGGGTAGAGGTCTTCAAACAGGGAAGAGAGGCAACAGCCGACCTACATCGCAGTGGACGTGCTGTGCCAGCTGACCACGACGTACGAGTGGCTGTGGTAGATCAGTGCCTAATGGACGACACTCACTGGACTGTTATGGAATTAGCTCGGCATATAGGTATGCCTGCGCCGTCAGTGCACCGAATTCTACGGCGGGACGTACAGGTATGGAATATTGGTGCCAAGTGGGTACCACATCACTTAACTGGGGTAGAGAAGTGGACCCGATATGAGACATGTCGTATTCATCTGGAACGCTTTCACCGTGAAGGTAATGACATTCTGAACCGCACCATTGCAATTGATGAAACATGGGCACGAGCATACGAACCCGAATTGAAGCGACAGTCCAATGAATGACATCATCCTGGATCACCACGGAGGCACAAGGTACGACAAAATCCGTCACCTACAAAGCTGATGATCAGTTTGGCATATGACAGTCGAGGTGTTTTCGTGTCACATCCAGTTCGTGAAGGCTGCTCTGTAAATGCACAGTACTACCTGTCATTTCTGCGGTACCATCTTCGTCATGTAGTTCGAAAAAAACGTCTTGAACTGTTGTTCAACGCTGTAGTTTTACATGGCAACGCTAAACCTGATACAGCGGGTAGCATTGCACGTTGTTTACGGCGATGGAGATGGGAGGTGTTGTCACACC
Organism: Clitarchus hookeri; assembly: GCA_002778355.1. Taxonomy (NCBI): domain Eukaryota; kingdom Metazoa; phylum Arthropoda; class Insecta; order Phasmatodea; family Phasmatidae; genus Clitarchus; species Clitarchus hookeri. Next base: position 431,757 of record NQII01000843.1, on the reverse strand, counting down.
CTCCCTATTCACCTGATCTTAGTCCGTATGACTACGATCTTATTCCCGAACTGAAGAGGACATTGCGTGGTAAACGCTTTGCCAACAAACAAGACATCGTCACAGGATTTCAACCAGAGTTGGCTCACATTGATGGATCTCATGCAGCCGATGGTATTTGCCGTCTGCCTCATCGCTGGGAATGAACCACGGACAACCTCGGAGACTCATTTGAAGGATGTTAAACAGCTCGTACACGTACGATACGTACCCGTTTAAATGAGTGTATGCAGAGTGTATGGGAATATATCAAGACATCGTCACGGCATTTAGACGAGCGGTGGCTCACATTGACAGATCTCATGCAGCCGATGGTATTTCCCGTCTACCTCATCGCTGGGAACGATCCGTGGACAACCTCGGAGACTACTTTGAAGGATGTTAAACAGCTCGTACACGTACGATACGTACCCGTTCAAATGAGTCTATATAGGATGTACGAGAATATATCAATTAAAACGGTGATTTCAAGCAGCCATGTTTGTCTTTGTTCTTTGCCGGACATTCTGGCATCCATACCCCATGTGCAGTCCCCCTTTAATACGTACTTGTACACTTTCAACTGTACATAGTCCATTTCCTGTGTTTAATCATTTTTGGGATATAAACAATAGTTGCTATGACTAGGAAGTATTTTCAAACATCATTACTAAACAATTGTACTGTAAAACGTGCAGTTTTAAAATATAATGGCGTGATAATATAAAGATTGTATACAATAATAAAATGCCCAACCAGATATTTAGAATAAATGTCAATATTAATGTTGCATATACATTGAAACGTTGAAGTTACGTCTACGTCATAATTAATAAAATATATGACAATGTATGTTCAGCAGAGAGATGTACTTATTTTTGAGGTCTTAGAAATATTTCTATAAAATTACACAAACTAGTGTTTAATTTAACTTTGAAAAAAAAAAACACACTCAAAATGTAAAACTACCAATAAAATCTAAAAATTAGAATATTCCTTCTTTTTTTTTTTTTTACTGTGAACGTATTAGTAGTACATTACATTACCACCACATTTACTTTGAAACAAAAACGCACCTGAAATTATCGCTGCCGCTGAAAGATTTGTGTGAGTTTTACACGAACACGGTAGGTCCTGGGCAGTTGCAACAAGAGGGCCATTTTTTGTTAATTTTGGCCGTATCACTAAATAAACCAGCATGAAACGTTCACAATTCGTGACTGTAAACAAGTAGTCCGCAAGAAGAGGGGGGCAACCTCTGTTGTTTTCATTACAGTGAGAGGTATAAATGCGAATTTGCTCTTAGGTTGAAGATCCTCACAACGTTAAACAATGTTCGGATGATGTGATTTAATTTCACTTCGTTTCCAGTACTTCGCAAAAATACAATTAGAAACTCGATTTTCAAGGACTCGTATTTCTCTTTATATTCAGTTAGGGTATAAAGTGTCCTGTATATTTCCTACTTAATTTTCCATAAGGAATCACCTGACAAAGTTTGTAGGTTGAATTCCACCTCACCATGTAAATTTTATAGGCCTGTGTTTTTATGTAGTTTCTTAGACATACAATAAAACTCTTAAATAGCGCATGTTTATTAAGTGTACTTAGACTTATAAATTCTCTTCCATTAGATAGAAGTTCGGATGTAACGCAAATGAGTCGCATTATCAGTGGCGTGTGGGGAACGGTTGCAAGGTAAGCTGGTGCTTGCTCACCACTGTACATTCTCGATGTTCGCGACTCGAACCAGTAACCACCTAGGAAAACTGAATGTATTCCGACCACTCACAAGCGAGCAGCAAGGGACTCATTACACACGTCCCGTGGCCTCAGCTGCTGAGCTACGTTTTAGTGGTGTAAGTGTAAACTAGCAAGCAACAGGGTACAGCACAGAGCTAATGCCAGCTTACCTTGCAACAGTTCACCACACGCCACTGCGCGTTATCCCTTTTGTCATCTCATGGAGTAAGATTGCATCAGTTTATAAGGCCGGCCTGAATTTTATGTTAAGTTGAAAACCCGGTACTGACTGTCAAGTGTTGAAACGTTAACCTGCGTTTGCGAGAGCAGTCAAGATGTGATGTTAAACAAGATTTTCTGTAACTGAAAGCTTAAATTTAAAATTGCTAGTGTCACAAGTATGTCTAAATTAAGATTTACGAGTCTCTCTACTAAAATTCTAAACATCACTTCCACTTTCCACCTGCTTCAAATACTATGTTTTATTGTAAAATTCTGAACCAAACATCGAAATTAATTTTTTATGGATTATTACTTGCTTCAAATAAATGGACAGAAGGTGTTGTTTCAAATGGGTTGCGCGTAGAGAAAAACATACTGCTCGCAGTTCATATTGTGTCGTATCTTCTAGTTCAAATATTTAAGCGGGCTGACTTCGTACATTTATCCGATATGATTTCGTTATTGTCGAAACGTCAGATTTTGGTATGTAATTTCTTTTATCTTCTCTTGCAGACACCGATGTCAGTGAATTACCAAATTTCAAAATTGATGACAATGCACTATCCACTTACATAAACAAATGATTTGATACTGATTTTTAAATTTTTTTTTCTTCAAATTTTGTGGTATTGCCGAAAAAATTATTACGAGAAAAGCAAGTGTACATAAAAATTCCAAAATTTTTTTTTACAAAAACTGTTGCAAAACTAAATGTGCAAAAATTAAAAGAATGCAATATTTATGCAAACAAATTTAACAAAAACTAAGTAACGAAATGAGTTTGACAAGAACCCTCAACAACTAGAGAAAAATGCAATATGACTTTCTTATATGTATAACACGGTTGACAGTTTATCAAAGAAAATTTACCATAGACATAAACTGAGTTACTTACATCCAAACGTATACTTCGTTTTTTGTCAGTTGTTAAGAGTTTTTGTAACATCATATTTATTATGCGGTATATTTTTTTCGTTACGTAAATATAGCATTTTTGCATATGTATTTATTTTGCACGATATTCAGCGATTTTTTAACAGTATATGCAGTATTGCCCTTTTATTAGTTTTGCTAACGAGTTTTACGTAATTATTTTTAACGAATTTCTTAGCAAGTCGAGTCTTAACTTTCGAAAGTCTTCTGTCGCGTGACGGTCCTCGCAAGTTTGTCGCAACAAGATGTGTGACTTACTCTCGTCTCGGCAGTTGTGCAAGCTCGACGCTCGCTCTGTTTGCGCGCGAAGCGAGGACGCCATTGGTCAAGACGTGAGTCCGAGCAGCGAAGGCGAAGGAGGAAAAGCAGCCGGGGGTGTGCACGCGCGCGCGCGCGTGTGTGTTTGCGCGAGAGTGCGTCGTGCGTGCGTCTGTTTGAACGGGGTCGTGGCAAACAAGCCAGCCAGGCGTCTCTTCCCCCCCTCCTCCCTTCCCCCACAGTCTTCCCACCCGTGGTCTTGGACGGCTCCGTGACGGCCCAATTTGACGGCAGCTAACGAGACGCTCACGGGCTTCTCGCCGAGCGCATGACTCGGCAATGAAGCGCTGAGAGAGACAGATTCGCCGAGAGACAGAGTCAGCCACACAAGTCCAGTACACACGGCGACTCCACACTTGAAACCTGTGTTACCAACTCTTCCGATTTATACGAGCCTACTACAATTGTATTACAATGCCTATATTGCGTATGTATCCTGTAAAAATTGTTAATGCGAATCGTTAGGCCACCACCATTTATTTAAAAAAATGCCGATGACATACAAAGAAACTTTTATTGCTTGCCTAATTTTATTTCGTAAGAACTCCAACGTTCTATCGCTGTACAGAATAATTCACGAACTTTTCCTAGCTGTATGCGGTTTTCAATATGTTTTCTTGTTGGTTTGGCTGGCCAGCCGCTATTATTCTTGGCCTTAACTTGGTTTAGACCGTGGACTGATCACCCACTGGTGCGAGTCTTCCTAAGGTCCGTACTGTTTGCGTGCTAATAATAAAAACAGCCGGTACTACGTTAATAAGAAAATAATAAATATTTTGTGTTTATTAAATTTAAATTTGGATTGTTATTTTAAAATATTTTACCAACGTTTCAATTTTGATTTCATGTTTTCAATGAGTGATAAAACTAGTTTTTTTTTGTTTTCATTCAAAGTGGTTAATATTTAGCTTGGAGATGTTTTCCACTCTTGTATTGGGTTGTTTTGGGGTTGTGGTAGTAGCTTAGAGACAATTACCTTGTAATAGTTTCCATTGGGATAATTTGTAGGAAAATTTAGTTTCTGGTGAAGTTTCAATTACTAGTTATACTCTTCACGAGTGTATCACAGAGGCATCATCATGTTCCTTCCCTGCATCGCAGTTTTGGCTGTGGCCAACTTCGCGCTTTCAACAGTCACCGTCACACCGGTGTATTCCGGTGTAGTCTTTGAACGTGAAGATGTCGTCTTGTTTTCTGACGATACTTACTCGGTGGTGTTTGAACTTTGGTTTGGTTACCTTGCAAAATGTGTGTTCAGAACTTGAAACCATGATAATTACAGTTGTGTCAGCGCGTGAGAACGACAACAGGCATCCCAATGAAAATTCTTCATGTGACCAAAATTTTACTTTAACTATAATGCAATTAAGAAATAGTTTTCTTACATTCCAGTTCAAAACTGAAACCTAAACTTCATTATTGCCATCTAGATCGAAGCGTGCACTTATTGGTCTTGGAGGAAAGATTTTGAAAACAGTTTTTGGCTCTTTAGATAGTCAAGATTTAACCCTTCTGGAACATCGTCTGAACTATCTGGCAAACACCCAAGTTAGAATTTCAACAAATGTGGCTAATAAAATTATTCTTATAAAAAATTTGGAAGACAGAATTATAAATACCATTGGGTGTATCCAAAAATTAAGTCATTTGTATCTGAATTGCTTTGTATCGTAACCTCTCTCTTACATTACATGGCGCCCTTGATGTGATGATCATATTGAGTTTTAGGATTTATTTAAATGGTATGATACTCCGTGTCAGTGAAGCCTTCACTAATGCCAGATTGGAAATTTTTGATTTGCATCATGTCGTTGGAACAAGTGTACGTGGCAAGTTAAGTACAACCTTGTTTACTGCTGGTTCATTCCTGAACATTCTAAAACACATTCAACAGCTCATTACTTTGCCACTTTACATGATAGCACCAGTTGTACATGATAATTTACATGTGTTTTATGGTCTAAGTAATGTTCAGGCACGTATCTACAATTCGTCTCTTAATGTTGTTGTTAATGTTCTCTTGGCAAATAATGATAGTTTGTTTGAAATATATCATATTTTACCTGTTCCCTTTTTGCATTCTAAATAAAACAGACACCAGTCACTCAATGATCAGGAATTCTTGATTGTTAGTTTTGATCGTAAACATTTTGCTTATGTTATCCATGATTCTCTTGGAAGATGCAACACTTATGGCATTACCCTATGACCTGCTTATTTTCCTTTCTTTGATGCACACGTAGATATCTGCGAATCTAACCTTTTTTTAAGGGAAAATTATATTTTAAATTTTGCGATAAATCTGTTATTAGTTTAAAACTTCCATTTTTACGTAAAAATAGTCCTCATTGGTTATTTTCTTCTAATGCTACCATTGATGCTACTTTCTTGTGCAGGTACACTGCAGAATATTTTCCCCCTTTTACTCTCGCTTTTTTAGGTACTGGTTTGACAAAAAAAATGCATCTCATTGAGACATTATGGGTCCATCCTTCAAAACGTTTGGTTCTGTGAATTCTGCTATTCATTATAATCTATCTCTGTATGTCATAAACGTCCCTAAATTAGTAGCTAAACTTTCTCATGTCAATTTTTCTCTGTTCCCTAACCCTACCCTGAATGATTCCTTTGTTAAGGAATCAGGCTCTCTTTTGGCTTCACGCCCTCAGGGAACCAACTTTAATGATGTCCTGCGTCTCCTTCGCTCTCATCCTACACAATCTCCTGTCAACCTGAATCTCATCTCCATTATCTTGTTTGTTATGTATTTTTGGTTGAAATCCAAATTCTGTGCCAAGGCAAGTCCCCCACCTTTTGACCGGCCTGTTCTTGTGCCAGAAGGATGTGCTATGGTTCCTTTGCATACTACATCAACTTCTACTTATGATTAAGATTTTTTTTTTGGACTAGGTATCTTTGTTAAATTTTTGTTTGTAAATATTAGTTTGTGTGTGTGTCAGTGTTTGCCACATCTTGAATCCAGTGACCTAGTTGAAGGGAGGGAGTGTGTGTCATTTGAGACACTCACTAAGTTTTCTTTACTAATGTTTTTCTTTGTGAGAATTATTTTTTTTTACAGCAAAGCCGTTTTTTTTCAGCACCTACTATTTGATTTATTACCGACAAAAGTTTCTGTTTTTGGAAGTTGACTAATTAAATAATGAGAAAAAAAAAAAAAATTACAAAAGATTGAATGGGTTTTAACATAGCATTATCGAAATAGCACAGTTAAGTTATTGCTAGTAAATATGTCACTTCAAAAACTCGTCTCCCACCTAGGCGAACCGGATTCAATTCCTGGATTTTAGAATGTGAGTGAATGAAGGAGTGAAGAGATTTGGGCGGCCCCTTAACAACGAGGTCTTGAGATTCGATGAGAGTGATTGAGGTGAGTATGTAGAAGCGCCGGATTGAAAGGGTGGAGAAAACGGGAGATCCCCGAGGAAACCCGCTGACCAGCAGCATTGTCTGGCACGATTCCCACATGCGAAAATCCGGAAGTGACCCGGCCGGGGATTGAACCAGGTTCGCCTTGGTGGTAGGCGAATAGTCTAACTTCTCAGTCACCACGGCCCCCTTTTGCATGTGGGAATAGTGTCGGACGATGCCACTGGTCGGCGAGTTTTCTCGGCGATCACCCGTTTCTCCCGCCCTTTCATTCCGGCGTTGCTCCATAACCTTGCTTGACTCCCAACGGCTTTCAAGACCTCTATGTTAAAAGCTGCCCAAATCTCTTCACTCACTCACTTAAAAATAGCATTTTCATTCTGTAATATCTGGTTGCGTTGTAAAATGGCGGATACCTTAAAGAAGCTCAACCTCGTTAATTGAAACCACTATATCTATCTTGTAAAACATATAATCTGAACATAACATAGATGTCAAACCTTGCTTATACATGCACGTGGGCAGAATATGTATATATATATTTCGACAGCATGAAGTAATTTCACATTACAAAACTTATAGCAACTTGCCATTGTGTGTTTTTGTTATTATATAAAATACGAGAGCGATTGATACAGTGGCCAAGTAGTGGCGTTGGTAAGGCGACTTACTATTAATGTAGAGTATGTGTTACTTCTTGGGTGGACATCAAAAAAATTTTTTTCAAGTTTTTTTTGCGAAAAAATAATTGTACTAATATTTTTTTTCACACCGAAATGCGCTATTTTTTAATCCTGATATTAATTTATTAATTAGCTATACGTGGCTGATTTAATACTGTTTGAACTAGTGGACTTCTTTAACTGAAGAGATTTGGAGTTTTCTTTTTGCACTAATTTCGGATGGAGCAGTTTCTACTGGCAATCAGTAGATATTCACTGATTCCAATTTAGAGTGCACTATCCCGTTTCACTGGGCCAATGAAGATTCTGATACTCTGAAGAAGAACGTTTGTGATAAGACTGCGAAGAATTTAGCCGAGGCGGAAACTTGATCCTCCAATAATAAAAGGCAAAATTAGCTACAGCATTATCGACAATATGTTGGCTCGAGAAATTTTTGCGATTTTCTAGTTTTTCTAGAAATAGGTGTTACAATTAGTCCTGCTTATTTAGACAAATTGAAAATGACTACTTTTTTCCTTGAGAAATTGACTTCTTGATGTGTCGTGCTATTTTCGCGAGATACTGATAACTCTTTCGAAGTAAAACCTTGAATCCCTACCCGTGTTTGTTTTTCCTTCAGAATTGAAAGCATTTTAAAATAGTAATTTATCCCAAGTAACAGTCGGGATTAGTACCTAAAGTGTTAAGATAAACTAGTCCTTATTAATTTGCAGTTTTTTGTTCTTTGCGCTTTTCCAGCACGCGGCCAAAGTGCCAGACCTAAGTGGGCGTTCACGTGGTGCAATAAAGTGTGCGAGTGGCTGAGAATGTTCAGCACATGTGGAACGTTACAACATCGCGGATACCACTGCGAATCGCGCGGCTCGCACGGGAATCCGGGATTTGACGGAATTCGATATTTCATGCTTGGAGCACGTTGCGAAGTGCCGTCCCGTGCTGCTCGGCAGTGTAATGCTGTGATATTCATTAAATAATGGCTCGACGGTGGGATGATCATACATAAACGAAATTTGATAATTGTTCCGAAGATGAGCCGGCTCTCTGTGGCACAGAAGGATCTTCCATTTACAGCTCCCTACACAAATTGTTTGAGATTCCTCTCTCACTGCGAATGCTGATCCGTTTTCTCACCCGCAAACCACGTTTCTTATTTCTCGAATTACCCTGAGAAAAAAAGGGTTTTTTTTTTCGAATCAAAGCCGTGCAGAACCGTGCAGACACGTCCACGATCAAGGCCATTCAACAGCCAGTAGCCGGTGATTTGTGTTTCACCGATCAAAGATGTACTCAGCGGTGCAGGGACAGGGGGGTACAGATGCACATCGTACACACCTAAACGTCGTGGGCTGGGCACAGCATGGCATTTTTACCCTCCCAAATTATATTCACGTCACGCATTTATGTTCCTTGGTGATTTGTAGATAGCAACAAAATTTCATGACGCACTACGGTAAAAAATGTTTGTTACGTGTTCGCAGGTAAACGAATATAAAATACCTAAACAATAAAGTTTTTATCATCACAATTTAAAAAAATTTTCACAAAGGGAAATATCCACAAATACGTTTTCTTTATTTCCTCGCCATTTTCCAGCAGTCATTCAAAAACGTGGCATATAATTACTTAACTCTGGTCTCAACTCGTAAACCCCCTATCCTTTCTCAAATAGGAATTTTAGCTCCAATGGATGTACCACATTCCTGAGTCGAGAGGAGTGAGTTTTACTACACTCGAAATACCAGAGGCAGCTCGGGTCACTAAAACATAATAATGAAAGGACTGGAGGAAAGGATTGAAGGAAGAATCGTGTCAAATAACTAATGCACTTAGGCGTGGCGGAGAAGGTGATGGTGGTGGCAGCAAGCCGGACGTTCCTGACCAGAGAAAGTTGTTTGAAGACAACTTATTGGAGGAATATCCTCTCTCCTAACACTTCCCTGGTAAGGGATCCGAACCTGCTTCGTACTGTGCTTGAAAACTTGGGGGAACATGTAAGTGGATTAACAAAATCGTCTTCAGATGCCCAAGTCTCTTGGTGAAAAGAGAAAGTAAACATTAACATTTTTTTTTTTAGTGGCTGTTATCACTGGTTGAGTCTCTCACTCCTTGAAAGAAATTAAAATGACATATTTCTGCGGAAGTAAACTAACTTGTTAAAGCGTCGTAGAACAATGAAAGCACACAGATTTCTGCGTTTTTTTTTATTTAAAATTCGTGTACTGGTTGAAAACACTTTAATTAGCAGGCAGCTGCTCTGAGGAGATAATTTACGCTGGATAACAATGCACTGAGTTACATAAAGATATCTATATATTCACACAAAGAAAACGTTTGTGTTTTTCAAACTGCACGGTGAAAGGATGATACTGGATAATTTTTGATAAATGGCCGTCTCGAAATTTTTGTAAATATGTAACTTAAGCAAAGTAAGTCTAAATATAAATTAAAACAATACGTTTTCAGCTTACTCTAGTTATTTTTTTTTGTAAACGGATCGTTTTACGTTATCTGTGTTCCAAAGAGAATAAAATGGAGATTTTGACACGTGACGTCTGTGAGAGGAAACCGAGGAACGTGGTTATTATAAGCGGCAAATGCCATGTCCACAAATTTAACGGTAGCTGCTATGCAAGTGTATAAAGAATGAGGGTTTTTAATTCGGCTAACGCTATCATCTTAGGATTGTTCTCTAGTCACGTATTCACCTGCCTAGTGAAATCGAATTTCGGATATTCTTTGGTACGCCGTTGACCAGCTCCAGTGAGACAGTGAGAAGAATTTCGGTGGCGCTTAGCAGAAGAGGTATTCAGAGTCGATGAAAGTGAAGACAGAGCTGCGACGGAATTAAATTGTGGGGGGAAAGGGAGTACTACCCCCACCCCCCCGGCTAGCCATTCCAAATTCGAAAACCAGTGCGAGACCTTGCCTGGAACTGAACTCAGTTCGTAGTGGTGCACTATAAAATCGGAAATTGTTAAAATAGCTCCAGATCGGTGAATTCGACTATAAATATGCTAACAATCCTTCAATGGAATCAATAAGATTTTGTTTATTAGGTTGGTCACTGGTATTCAATAATTAAACAGCGATTTTTTTTTTTTTTTCCTGATTACAAGTGAATTACACTGGCACAGCATTAAATCTCAGTGTGTACCACTGATTCTCTACTGGTGAACTGCGCAATTTTGGAAGCGCTGCTTAAGATATACCTGTATACACGTTGTGTGTTCTTCAGCCTTACGTAAAATTAACACTGATATGGGCGTGATCACTTTATTCATGCGTCGGTCAAGTGAAATTATGTAATTATTAGAAAAGTAAATATTTTACAAATTTTCTTATTCCTATATTAAAAAAACCGGAAAGCCAAGAAGTAGTTTCAGCATTCACAAATGTTTATCTAACACTTTTAATTGAGCTACTCTGAGTGAGTAATACATGAAACTACTTTGTACTTAGTCGTTACCAACTTTACTGGGCGCTCGCTAGTCAGCGTATCCGTTAAAATACTCTCTGTCTCATGTAACTTGGCTAAATTTTAACAATTTGACGAAAGTAGCGCCAAATGATTACTTTTCGTTTATGTATCCTTTCGCCATCAGCTGGTGCGTCAAGTAGAGGCTGTATATTTTATCAACACGCTGTCAGCTAATCCACTTGCCATTGTACTGTATTGATAAACCAATGTTAAGGTATTTATAGACTGACATCTGTCTAAAAAAAATTGGTAGGTTATAAAAGTAAAAATATAAAACCTTGCAAAAAATTTTATATTTGCTAACTTTTTTAAATTTGTCGGAGACAGCGAAATTGGGTTAACATTTGCGAGATGGTAGTTGTAGCCATTAATCACACTTTGGACGTCATAGCTAATATATCTGTAACTAAAAGTAATTTGGGAAACTTGATTGACAACGCACTTTTATTCGCCAACAACTCACCAACGACTATTGATTGCAAATCAGTAATTCTGCTATTACTGATACTAAACCGTTCGAGTTGGAAATATGTGACGTGTAATAAGGTAAAAATTGCTTAAAAACTATTCACACGCATCCCACTTTCTTAGTTTTATTAATACAATATAGTAAAAACACGGAAACAAGGTAATAGATTTTCGGGAGAACAACTTGGCGTATAATTTACGTATACGAACGATTACCGGCCGAATAGAAATTACTTGTACTCAAAATCGCTGTACACCAAATATATGTTACTTTAAAAATTATGCAGAGCTCGCGCAAAAATAAAACTATTGGTATCTGTTCCTAAATTTGTTATATATAACACAGGAAATAAATTATTTTCTGACTGGTAATGCTTAGGGAAAGAGCGGACCGATGGCACGCATGGCATGACAGGGGTAGGTGTGAGCCATTTGTGTTGCCTAACAGGTAGCAGCACGTTGGCCTGTTTCTTGATCCCGTCTTTTTAAAAGTCGAATTTCTTCTATTACTGGCTCGGAACGACACGAATTTGAAATATATTTCGTCAAATTATTAGAATAAATAATTCAACAATATTATGCAATATTTCTGTATGCTTTTGGAATTAATATCAACCACGTTTGGAAAGCATGGATGGAGATTGGGGACACGACGTGAAAAAAATTTTGAAGTTGCGTTTGATTTGGATACGGATCATATTGTTGTGCATTTCATTTTGAACACCTATGCATTACTACTTTATCACGAAATTTAGTTTGTAACACTGACAACCACTGTTTTGTGACCACATAAAATAAAATCAATGAATGTAGGAACGCTTTCTTATTACGTATTTTATGTTTGTCTGATGTGCGTCGGCAGTGCACTCAGAATAGCCAACGTAATATTAAGTTTTGTTCGTTCGTGCATCAAATGATAAAGGATTTTGTAAATGGCACTTTGTTTGTTTCGTATACTTCAAGTTGCCACTCACTGACTCTCAAAATCTCGCCAACTTATATGAGACAGACAGTATGTGCAGGTAGAGGCAGTGACATTTTTTAAAAGTTTATTTCCAAAGTATTCAGTTTACCATGAACAGCATATAAGAATTATCCCGCTGACTGAAATCACTGATTTAGATTTAGAGCGCAGAAGGTGAATGGTCTGAACACCAGGTCTATGCCACCGCAGTGCCACGAATAACTCGAAATGAGCGAATACTCTCTAATTCAGCGAACCACTAACCGACGTTACGTTACGACTCTTAAAGTAGAAGTAGAGTACCTTCCAATGTAACATTGCACTCGACTGTACATAATGCAGAACTCATTAAAATGTACTTCACACGCTATAATCCATTCACAGTCAGTTAAAACTTTTATGAAGCCCTGCTGAAGTTCTACTTCCAGTATATTCCTCCGCCTCGTGCAAACTAAGCTTAACGAAGTCTAGAAAATCACACCAAAGGACAACGCACCGAATTCGTGGGCACTCAGTTGTAATAATATTTTGCATGGTAACTATTTATTACTAGACGCTACTAACATACATGTTTTTCACACTGTTTTAATCCATATTTATTATGAACGAAATATTGTAATTAATAAATAAAATATAGTTAAATTTCAATTTAACGAAAAATTAGATAATCTTATGCGAAGAAGGGTACTTAACGCTTGTGATAAATGATATATTTAGGAAAAATTTAATCACGTCATACATGGGGTGATTTTTCAAAGGTTGATTCAAAAAGTTTGAAGAAACCATGAAGAGACTTTACCAAACTTTTCATAAAAGTACGATTTATGTGGCATATAAAAGAAGAATGCGTTCATTTTGTGACACTGTAAAATACTTCGATATAAATTATTTATATATTCTACAAATCATTTTACAAAAATATATTTATAAAATAATTTAATTATCTCCATTCGGGATGCTTCAGAAAACACATTTGTCACCCTCCCCTTCCTTCTACGTTAGTCAATAAAGACTATCGTAATAATAACTCTGGTTGTGAGCGATAAAAATTAGAAATAATGTTTACAAATATTTGTAAGGATTGATTTTATGCCAATCTGTTTCAACCACGAAGGTTGTTATTTTCGTAATTAAAATAAAAGTTCATGAAATCAATTATTAAAATTTTTGTAAACATTAATACTTATTTTTTTATTACAAACAGCTGAGTAATTATTCTGGTAATCTTTCTTAATGGAGGTTTTTTTTTTTACATGGTATGATTTTTAAAGCATCGAAAATTGAAATAAGAATACATTTTGATAAAAATTCGACACTTATCAATATAGTTTCAAAACATAAAAATAAGTAAATCCTAGCGAAGTATTAGATGTCCCACGACACTTTCACGACATTTATTTCTTTCAACTCCAACAATTGAAAAAAAAAAAATATGGCAATCACAAATGTAACTGTGTTTTCAAAATCGTAGTGTCTTACTGAAAAATGATTGCAATTTCGAGCTCATCAAAGAGTAGTTTTGTATAAATGTGGGACTTAATACCGCTTCACGATACAGTGCGAGTTTCTTCCTTTACTAGGTTCACTTGATCTTGGAGCCGAATTATCCATAATAATGAGATCCACACCACCGTTTCCGGATGAATTGTATATATAATTTCTCTTGTTACTTGATAACGTGATGTATCAGCTCCTGAATACGACCTTCATTGAATTTTGTGTACATTTTTAACGATAACACTCTTCAAGTAGCACAAGCTTAGTAATTAGCCGGCTAATGTGTGTCGATGCAGTGGATGTGATATTCCGAAAGAATAAACTATGATAATGTTGACCTTATATTCGGTATTTCAGCAACTGAATCCGACAAGTGTGCGATACACACGTTATACACTTACGGAGTTTAGTCTTACTGCNAAAAAAAAAAAAAAAAAAACAGATTCCGAAAAAAAAAAAAAAACCGGAAACTTTTGCTATGCAGGTGTTTTACTGTTCTAAATATTTTGAGCACGTGATTATTTCATCTGGACGACGAATTGTTTGTGACAATGAAGAGTATAAATGGATAATGTGACAAACGTAACTTTTTTTAGTTTCTTGTAATGCTTAAGTATCTTAAATATTCTTAACGGTTATACTTGCCTCATGCTACATTTTATTGTTTGGAGGAATAGATCTAAGTGTCATGGATATCCTAACTGCCGCAGAAAAGAACGTCTTCTGGTTACAGCGGCGTAGGAAGGTTCGTTTATACTCGGCATTGTTCGTTCCCGAAACCAGAAGCTGTGGGAAATACGAAGTCGTTCCGTATTTTGCATTTATGCAGCTCAGCTTCGTTTTTCGTCATTACGAATCGCGTGTCCGTTTATGAACTGTACATTTCCGTGAATATACGGATATTTTAACAGCGTATATTAAAAACAATTGGGGTTCGTGTACTTTTGTACGCGCGTTAGAAGTCATAGTTCTTCGGCGTGACTAAAATAAAATGTTCGCGCATAACCTCAAATGATGGTTGCTAAGTAACAGCATGTATTATCTGCTTGATTGCTATTTTCACTGTCGAATTTCGTTACGCTGTGTGAGCGCAACTTCCGTTGCACACCAAACTTTTACCCTCAACGCGCCAAATGAAGTATAACTTCAAAAAAGAGTGGTCACGTGTCACGGGATTTTCAAGTACTGCTAACGCCGAGTTTCGCGCAGGAGTAAGGCGCCCCGCATCTGTCCGGTAATTGCACAAATGAGGCTGAACTCACACGCTCGTGTCGACCGACTATCTCGCGAGCCTCGACGAGCGCGACGACGTGCGAATGCGAGAAAGAGCCTGCGAGATTAACTTGAGCGTGAGCTGTTGACGTATCACTTTCTCGGACACGCGGCAGATACCAACCAGCCCGTGTGCTGCGTTCTGCTGGCGGCACGAGATATCTCCTCCTCGAGGATGTTTTTTCTTCTTCTTCCTCCTAAGCTTGAGCATGCGCAATCTAATGTTCCGAGCGTTGGCCCCTGAACGCTGGCGCAAAAAGCGCTGCCGCCTATCTGTTGTTAGGCTGCCGTCGCTTCGAGCTCCCGAGAATTACGTCGGACGTCTGGCGCGGATCAACGGAAACGTCCAGTGCAGGGATCGGCAAATAATTTCTAGTTGGGTCCGGATACTTCTAAAAAAAAAATACCGATTTCCAGGGAAACAAATTTGAAATGTACCGCAAGTAATTTGTTATTTTTTCCTCCAGAAATAACTTAGGCATATAAAATGCATTTTTTAAGTACCTCAAACAATTTTAAAACAAACTTTTTTTTTTTTTAATATTCTTTAATTTTTTCCTATATTTTAAATAATTTTCTACGTAAAAATAACACTAAACCTGACTATATGATTTACTTGGAAGATGGATACATTTGCTAGAGACCTGAAAAAAATTCGCGAGTTCAATGACTCGCAGGCTAGACTCTACAGTCTTATGTGCACATTTGTCCCAAAATGAATCCGCGAATTCTTCAGGTCTCTATACATTTCCCATTTTAGAAACCTCGTGATTTTCTCTCGCGCTGCTTACGGAATATATTGCAAATACGGATAAACATGCACGCACGTGCGTTGGCGCGAAAACAGGCCTGTCTTCTGGAGGTAAACTAACTTTGATTTATGAATTCGGATATGGAGTTAACGTAAGATATTTGTTTTGGCGGTACAGCTTCCTATCCTCCAAGGGCCTGATTCGAATCGCAGTCCTTCTGTTGCAGATCACTGGAGTGTCTTGACCGACGAGTGGTAACGTGGAAACGTTAGTGGTAGAAAATATTGCTGTTTGATGATGTGCCTAAGTAGAAGAAAAGCTAGGAAAAACAACTCGTGCGTTTGGAAATCACTTCTGCATGTTAAAGCTTATTCAAACATGTAATGAGAAGCAACGTGTATTTGACAGAAATAATACACAAAAAAAATTCTTGACATGTATGTGTGATGAAGTCAATAAATGACAAGGCTGAAAGCCTGACTAGTTCGAATTAAATC
The DNA here is from genome assembly GCA_002778355.1 of Clitarchus hookeri. NCBI lineage: Eukaryota > Metazoa > Arthropoda > Insecta > Phasmatodea > Phasmatidae > Clitarchus > Clitarchus hookeri. The sequence continues at coordinate 415,522 of NQII01000843.1, read as the reverse complement.
TGACTCAAATCAAGTAACACATCAACGTTAGAGTTTCTTGGTTACTTATATTGCAAATATTGTAGAGCTTGAGGGATTGTATGACGTTGGTGACTTCGTCTTAACCTGGAGCTATATTATATTGTGTTAAGTTTTACAGTTTTACATCGTACGGTTATGCATGCACAAAAATGTTGAAGGTGAGTGAGTGAGTGAAGAAAATTGGGCGAGGTCTTGAGAGCCGATGAGGGTTATTGAGGTGGGTATGGAGCTGCACCGGATTGAAGAGACGGGGTAAATGGGAGATTCCCGAGAAAATCCGTCGACCAACGGCATCGTCCGGCACGATTCCCACATGCGAAAATCCGGGAGTGATACGGCCGGGGATTGAACCAGGTTCTCGTCTTGGTAGGAGGCGAGCAGGCTAACCGCTCAGCCACCGCGCCCCTGTTACATGTGATTGGGTATCGTTATTGTAATGCACTCCGAACAAGTTGGTGCCGACTCATAACTCAAGTAATCTCTGATGGGGAGTGAAGCCACATTCGATTAAAGGAAGAAAAGTTGCTTGGCACAGAGAAAATACTAAAAAATTTCTAATTCCTGTCGTTTAAGTTATAACTTTCGTACGTTGAATACGGACTTCTTAGCGCTTCTGTATTTTCTTGCAAGCTGCCGCAGCTGATAGCTTATGCTCGTAAATGAATGGCTGTAAAATGCACCGTTATATTTAGCTTTTCTGGGTCATTAAAAATGCAAATCATGTTCTCTCTCGCAAAGACACCTCGGGATAATTAAAAGGTTCCTGTTAGTGCAGTGGTGGCGTCGTACTTCAGAACAAGTTTCGTTACACAATCTAGTTAATTGAAATGCATTTACCAGCTTACTCAGTAGAGTTTTGCAGCACTGAGAAAAACTATCAAGGATGACCGTATTTTATCCCGCAACTCCAAGCTGTTACCTAAACGAAAGAAATGTCTGGAACAGTATCATAAAGACTTCTTATTCCGACGAATTTTAGTTCATCTACGAATGCACTAATTCGCCAGATACTGTGTCATCAATTAGTAGACACACGGTAATTTCGCGGATTCATCTGAGGATAAGTTAAACTGCATTCGCGTGTACATATGTGTTTGTGCTTCCGTTTAACCATAGTTTGTTAGACACGTCCCGGACGACTTTAAAGCAATAACGAGTCTGCAGCGGAAATAAGAGCCGGGTCCCGTGTTACCTGGTCTGGGGTTTAACTGGAGCAACAGCCAACGAACTGCTAACTGACGCTCGAATGCACAAAAGATTGTGGAGTTTAGCTTGTTGCCAAATAAACTAGCGAAATTTCCGGGTCTCTATCAATTGGCTTACTAGGCAAGTCAAAACAATGCGTATATTCAGTTTTCAGCACATGTTCAAACTTTAATCATAAAACCGCGTGTCATTATATTCAAATAACTCTGCTTATTAATTAAAAATGTGAATTTTTTGTGGAACAGCGAAAGAAGAATAACACACTCGATAAACCTATAGTGACAACCATAATCCCGTTTTCATAACAGTTTAGTAGGAACTCTGAAAATCATACGACGATGAGCAAACAATTTTTTCTGCGTCTAACCTTTTCAAGAAGTTTTGATATTCTTTTTTGAACCATTGCTAAAAGCTGGTATTTCCGAGAGCTCTTAATGTTGGCCTAATTATCTGTCAAAGTCATTATTAAAATTTTCTTGTATAATACACATAAAATAAACCAAGCTGCATTCATAAATTTTAAACAAGAACGTTGAAAGTTCGTCTTGGAAGGTTTTCAGAAATTATTGTTATATATAACTTCAGAAACAGCAACAGACGACAAATTTGCAAAACTTTCTCTATATTCAACGATATTGCAAATATAACCCTTTTCTCTCTCTTTCTTTTATTGCGAGGATATCTCATACAAGCACAAACCGTCTTTCTATCAGTGCAGGTCATGTAATTATTACAAGTAGGTTAGCTTTATTTTTGCGTGAAAAAAGTAATAAAACTGCGATTCTGACATGCAGGTATGCAAAAAGTGATGTAACCCCAAAATATTCAAATATCTGAGAATTACATTACAGGCATGATATATACGAATTTAAGTGTTTGCTACATATTAAATTACTAATATATTACTCTCGGACGGCCTTACACTGTAGACACGATAGTTCAACGCACATAATAGGGGTAACGATTTTTTTTCCATTTGGGGTGAGCCTGATTAGGATTTTTGGTGACGTTGGGTATTTATCCCACAGCCTTAACATGTTAGGTAGAGACGAACAGTTAAACATTATTGGTATTGATACAACCAGTAGTTTTTTTTTCTGCTTGATGTAATAGCCGCCGCATTGTATACAATTAATAACTGAAACTGACCCCAAAAAAATATCAGTTTTCAAGTAAATTGTTGTTAGCTACGTCATGAATTTCCATATGCAGTACACTGAAAATTAATGTGCACAGACGTGAAGAAAAAATAATAGTTATGTAATTAGGTTTGAGGGTAGAAGCAACTGGACTCCGTACTAGTATCAGAAAATGTATTATTTTTAATAGTTACAGGTGTTGCAGAACAAGCTGAATATTTTTTAAATAGTTGTTTTGCAGGAAATATAGTCACGGCAGCAATAGCAGAGTTCTGTGTTGTAGCGTATGTATGTGCAGTTGTAGATATAATCCCAAACCGGACCAAAATAATTCTATTCGTACTACTACTACCCAACTGTAACAATATTAGGAAGCTGTTAACAATCCACCCGATTGGTGTCAATTGAGACTGTATTTATTTTTTCGTATTTGTCAGACAATTTTTTTCCACAATTATTTTTGTAGCACTACGAGTACATTAGAGAAAGTTCACAACACTTTACAATGATGATAAATTTTAACCAGTAATTACTGGAGGGTTCAAGTTTACTATAAAAAAAATATATACAGTAAATAAACAGTTTTGAATGTTTCATAAAACTTTGTGTTGTAGGTACAATTTTCTGACAATTTGACATTCAAAATTTTTTTCTACATGTTAATAGTTTACGTGAGCTATGAGCACATCAATGTTTCTACTAAACGCATTTATTTTTTCTCAGTGTAGATAGAAAAATAACACTCGTTCATCAGCTCAGCTGGTACATGTAATATTCGTGACATTTTTGTGGTACAGCATATACAAATTTTCAAAAGGTAGCCAGCATAAGTCTACAGACAAACCTTGAGCCTAGTTGTATCTAAAGATCTAAAGGAACTATCAAATGTAATATACTGTCTAATGCCATGTCGAATTATTGCGTGGAATACAATGCCGTATCTGGAACTGATCTGTGTTACACAATGCTGTATCGAACTGATTCAGCATGCGGTCTGGTAGTGATATCCCGTGGCAAGAAACTGTTGCTTTACTTGAAACGACTTGAAGTGTTCCAAGCAAACAAATACGAATTCTGGAACAAATTATAAAATTAAAAGGTTTTAATAATTCATTCGATAACGTGTGCGTTCCAAAAATTCAACGTTCAAATGCGTAACTTATTGGATTTAAATTTTGTTCTATATATTGAGAGTTTATAATATCAAAATGAAAAAAATGTCATTCTCATAAAAAATGAAATTACACTAAGCGGCTAAAATTAAATTAACCAACAAAACTCTGTGGCTAATGTAAATTAAGGTAATATACTCATCTAGCCATTTATTTTTCCATCACTACGTCTTTCTTAAAACATTTACGAAGTATTGAATATTAGTGAAGATTTTATAACTCCGAATATTCCAAATCAAGATAAAAAGGACATTATTTTTTTTTTCATGTGTGAAAAATCTATTTTCTCAAGCGGAGCACAGAACAACGTGACTGCACTCTCAAATTAAGTCTGACATTCTGAATGCCTATGAACGAATTATTGATTCCGGGATACACTTCTCAACTGTTTCAGAATAATTGTTATAGGAATCCCCGTTCTTATCTGCGGCCACTCTTGTCCTCAACTACGCTCGCTCCGTGTTCGAAGCGTACGTATTTTTTGTGCTCCTTAAAATGTATTAACGGACAGAGATATTTCGCGAATTCATTTTAGGACAAGCTAAACTTAAAACACTTGTACATTTGTGTTATGTTTTCAATTGGACCACAGTTTATTAGACACACCCAGTGGAACTCCCAGCCAATAACAGACCTACAAGAAAGCAAGCACTGCATCCCATGCCGCCTGGGTTGAGGTAAAACTTGCAACACATTGAGGCAGCAGCCAATGAACTAAAAGCTTGGGCTCAAAAATACATAGTACAGTGGAGTCTAGCGTGCAGGTAGTTTAAAACGCGAAATTTTCCATTCCGTATGTATAGTGCTTAAAGCGTACAGTCACAGGTAGTTGACTGGTCTGGCGCTTCCGGTTGACTGTTAACAACAACCTGATTTGTATCATCACTATGTGTGGATATTAATGTTTTAATATTTTTTTGTTGCTATGTTAAATTACCGAAAGTAAGAAACAGTAAAATATTAAAAAAAAATTATGACAAAAGCCAACGGTCGCAAACAAATTATTTATTAATTAAAAAAACACATTTAACCCTTTTAGACACAAAGCAGATAATAATGCACGAAAGGCACAAGATGGCATAAACACCGATTCTAGGGGCTCCAAGTTCATAATCCCTCCCCCGTCCGCTCCACAATAATGGTCAAGAAGGAGGCCACTCTAATATACCGACGGGCACATCGTAAAATGTCATTTACTGGCACAAACAACCTATAATGAGAAAAATCTGCTGAGATTTTAGTTTAATAGTGCGAGTTGACGACTGTGCCAACTTTATCATTTTTGGCTTTATATTGCAGCCAATGAACCTCGACTTCCTCTAATACTTTACGGAAGTCGGTACCTTTGCAAGAAGCGTATATTTGGCCTGTACTGTGGACTGTGAAGCTCTATGGCCGATGATCTTCCCTTTAG
>NQII01000843.1:368531-410539 GCA_002778355.1 Clitarchus hookeri | reverse complement strand
GGGGGAGGGGGGCTGATTCGTAGACCGCGTTACTGTTCTGATCATGACTGCGTTCGAATCACTGTAACCGAGTAAACATACCTACTACTCATTGGTAGAGACCTGAAAAATTCGCTGATTCATTTTGGGACAAGCTAGAATTCAAAACATGTGTGTTTATATAACTTCAGCCATTGGACCACACGATGTTTGACACCTCCTGGAGAACGCTGGCCCAATCGTCGTCTACCACTGTGACAGCAGATATCCAATGTGCAGTTGGCATTGGCATATTTGTACATAAGAGTGTAGAGTTCAGCCTGCAGGTTGTTGAACTCACGAATTTTTCAGGTCTCTGCTCATGGGTTGTGTGATACCGAAACAAGTGTCGTGTCGACTTAAAAATGTGTCTTAAAAATGTCGGATATTCACCACGTGTAACAATAAATTGGAGGGGGTCTGAAAATGTTAATTAAAATCGTCGAATAAGCATACGTTATTCTTAAAAATAAGCCAATCGCAAGTCTGGAGATCGAGTGAAGAGGAGTTCCTGCACTTGGAAATGTTCATACCCAAAATGACGCACTTTTGGTGTTAGAATGAAAGAATGAAAAGATTTGGGCGGCTCTTAACAGCGAGGTCTTGAGAGCCGATGAGGGTGATTGAGGGGAGTATGAAGCAGTGCTGGAATGAAAAGGCGGGGGAAACGGGATATCCCCGAGAAAATCAGCCGACCAGCGGCATCGTCCGGCACTATACCCACACGCAAAAATCCGGGAGTATATTGGTGTTAGAGCACGCGTCAACTCCATGAGCACTGCACGCCTCAGAAATATAACCGTTACCCAACAAATTGATCTATGGGAGAGATGTAGATAGATAGATAGATAGATAGATAAATTGAGGGAGAGAGAGAGAGAGTTCAGTGGCATGGTTCCCATACGACGCACGACTCTGTGGACTGTTCATGTTACGAGGATTACTTCGATTAGCCGTCTCCACGTAAGTGGCTGGTGATTGCCCGTGTCCCCCTAACATGCAGTTAATTGGAAGCACGCTGCGCTGACTTTCTTTCTGCGATGCACAAATGTGCAACTACCGTAGCCGTGCCCAATTTCGGAGGCACAACATGCGCCTGTGAGGACCTGCAAATTTAACGTTGTACGCAAAGATATTTTAAGTGTGCAAAACCAGTTTTTCTGAAAATTCACAGGAATCATTACTTTCCAGTTCCAAAGAAAAAATTTAATCAGCGCAATTTTATTGACAGGTTTAGCAAACGTTTAATTAACATTTTTAGGACTTGAACTAACTAAAAGTAGTTTTTTATTTATCCAATAGTTCACTTGCTGACTGCGTTTAATAGTTGTTCTTTTTTTGTATTAAATATCCAGTTTACGCTAATTCCTATCTTTATTTAAATTTTCATTACATATTTCTCTTTCTACTTCCCGTTTTTTTCTAATTCTTAATGAAATAGGTTTCTCGTAAAAGCCTAACAGACCGCGGTTCATAATTATATTTGTTATGAAGCAGACTGTTTTGGAGAACTTACGATTTTTAGCAAATTCCTCTCTCCCTCGCTCTCACTCTCTCTTCCTCTTTTTCTCTCTTTCTGCCATATATGGTTAGTTTAGAGTTATACATTTGCATTAATTTTCGTGTTATTAATATTTCCTTTCCACTTTTCTTTGACAGCTACATTTTCAACATTCTCCGGATATTTGACGGTTCAAAGATTATGGGATCACTTTTGTGGTCGGTAAGTTTCAGGCATCACGAATATGCAATTTTTTTGACACTGATTATGCTAGAAAGAACATTTTTAAAAGTAAAGTAACCAAAGTATGATCTACGTTATTTATACAAGCAACTAAATTGTTCTTCGGTACACATACATTGGTGTTAGAGAAAACATTTCAATTTAAAATAAAACGGTGAGTGAAGAAGCTATAACGGCAACTTAGGAAGCAAGTATGCCCACAATATGTGTGGCTGATGAGAAAACAACGCATCAGAGGAGAATGTTTTAAACAGTTTTGGGGAAACCTGTTGTCTAGGTACAGCAAGCGCGTGGACACGCCGCAGTGGTGGTGGTCAACGAGGAGCCACACATATACCGTGACCTCTGACACACACGTGCTGCTTGTATGAAAGCTGCAGAGGGTTAAGGATGGCTTGACGAAGAGGGAAGAATAGGGATGGGGAGGGCAGGGTAATATCTGCTCTCCAAATGGCGGCGCCTGTCGCCTAATGAATAAATGAACGCAACCCGCGGGGCAGTGTGGACTACCCCTCCTCCCTAATCTAGCCACATGCCTAGGCGCGGTATACCGGCCGGCCTAACGACCTGATCGCATACATTTTAATTTATTAATTAAAGCCAGCCGCTCCCGAACGCAGAGCCGCAAGTATTGGGCTTCGGCTTCCGGGTAACGTGCTGCCTGCCATAAACACAGCGACCCGTTGTAGCCAGCTGGGGTTGGAATTAATACTGTTACCCGCCGCCATTTCTGCCTCCGCACAGTCCATTCCCGCGCTCGTCGAACACGTTATTTTATTTAAAGTTTTATTTCTCTTTTCTAACTGGGAGTGCGGGGGGTGGGTGGAAAGGGGATAAAAGTGAGCCGAAGCGGGGATGGTTGGTTGTTCCAGGCATTTCACGATGGTGTTCGCAGAGCCGTCTTCTTTTATTTCGCTCCACGAATAAGGTATCGACGTGGAGCATACAACATTCGCATGCGCGGCGTGAGCGTTAACGGCAGGCTGATGAGTTCATTACCGTACCGTACGCGGGCACCGCTGTGGCTGAAGTAGTGTTTCCCGCACCTAAATACAAGCAAGACGGCTACATGCTCTGACAAAAGAATATGGTTGTGGGAACCAAAATGTCTGTAGCCACAACTCGACTTTGTCAGGCCAATAGTCACCGCTCCTCCTGCTGGAGATTCCCAAGCGTTTAAACTTTTTATTGCATAAACAATTTTAATACATTTTTTTTTTGACTTTACAAAATAAAAGTCTTTTAAAATGTTGTTACGTGAATAATTTTAAATTAATTTTAAATTTCAGTTTAAGCGTTGCCTTGGCAGAGTGGAATTTTCATATTTAAATAACAATATACAAGAAACCAATAAATAAACAAGCTCTAGAAATTCAAATTATAAATAACAGATAGTAGAAAATAGGAGACCCGGAAGGCCTTATAGGCTTAGCGGGTTAGAGTGCATTCACTTCCTTATGTAGCCACAACCCATCTGAACTGTAAGTACACGGACAGCAATCAATTGGGCTGTCGGCACAGTGGAAATATTGTTAACGGGGATAGTGATAACAACAAAAAATGTCTGTTGTGGCCCTGCCTGTGATTGTACCTGCCACTATATATGTAGTTTCTAGGACAGAGCAACCTGTTATTGCTGCAGAACAGAATGTTCCTTCAGTAGAACAGCTTCAGCGGTATTTAGATTGTTCCCGCAACAAACAGAACGGCATTATACTAACAGAACATCCTGATACTGCTGCTGATTTCATGATGCCCGACTGTGCGTTCGGAAATTCGGGTACAAGTGACAAAATTTAGCTGAGCTGCAAACCTGAAAAATATGCACATAATATAACAGTTGTATTTCCTATTATTAATGAAGATACTTAACACACTTTTACAAATTACCTAGCTAAACATTGTTTACTAAACACTTAAAAGAAGAAACGTAAGTCTTGTTAAAAATTTAGCCAGCATATAGTTAAAATATTGTAAGAACCTTCTTCCTGATAAACAATGTGATGATAACATTTTATGCTGGGATGCAGGATTGCTGATGGTATCTTTTTTTGGAAGAAAGAGGAAATAAATGTAATATATGAATACCTATTTTACGAGAAAAAAAAAAGTCAATAGATCGAACATTAATTCGTCTATATTTAGACGTTCTGATACGTATATTTTACAACAAGCTATATGACCTAAAATTAGGCTACATGTAGCAGAATTCAATTACGGTTGGCAACTTTGGGCGAAAGTGTCTTACTGAGTCTTCTGTGTTACCGACGCAGTAAACTCTATAGAAGGAGTCCTCGGTGGCTTTGACGACTAAGGTGATTCTCTCTGCGCCACCAACATAAAATTCATCAAACATAACGTACTGTACCTTTATTACAGGATGATTTTTAAAAATGAGTTTCGCGATACAGCAGCTTGAACTGGAAATTGTTAACTCATTAAAGGTATTAGAAGTTGTTAAGTATTCTAACCGAAGCATAAATTGTGTTCAACAAGAGTTATTCTCGACGTATGAATTTCGTGTAGTATATCTTTGCGGTTATTTTTAAAGTCTTTACGAATGTTAATCTGTAATTTTGATATGTGATATTCAAAAGACAGTTTCACATGTGATTTTGAGTTTTGTCAGTGTGTGTATTAGCCAAAGAGCATTCAATTATTCGGACTGCTAAATATTGAAGAGATTCAGAACTCGAAATAAAAATTGCACATTTGTTTATTTGTGGAAATAAGTCTCCAATTACAGAAAATCTTCACGCCTGAGCATTTTTTAAAAACAACACAGTGAGATATAGCATTTCATTCTTCGCGCATGCACACTAAATTGTTAATATTGCTTCTTTTTAGACGAGAATTTCTGATACGTTTTGATTTTAGTATAATTTTTAACTATCTTGTGGGTTAAGGAATTTCTTTGCACGCGTTTATTTTACATAAACTATAACTTACACAAATTTTCAGATTTCCATTACATTACAATTTTAAGTTTCCTGTAAACTTGACGTGGCAAAAATTTTTTTAACAACTACATACCTGTGACAAACTCGAAATAATATTTTTTAATTCACTAATCACGTCTTAATCAGTTGCAAACGCTGATACACTCTAACACAAGGAGCATTGGCGACGAAAGAGTTGGCACTTCCAGGTGAGATTTAGGCTGGATTTGGGACATAAATGATTATTTACTCTCATCCACGCGTAATGAACTCTGTTTCTTCACAATTTACCAACCTTTATGTATTACATGTTGAATAAGAAAACAGTTTGCACGAAATATGTATGGGCTCATCCGAGTGTATTACTTTATCAATTATATTTTTAAGAATTTTTTTTTCTTTTTGAAATTTAAAAAGGAAATAGTTTTTATTCTTGTAGCGTGATCGTTAGTTGCATACTTCTGCTAAACTGATTAAAAAAAGTAAATTATTTATTTATTGTAAACATTAAGATACAAATGTGATGCTTGTGAAAGAAATTAAAGCCAATAATAAAGACACGAGGAGTTTGAAAGAGTACTTGCTAGCGGAAGTGAATATTTTTGCACTTAGTTTGGGGCTAGAATTACCGTAATTATACACTCATTACTCTCGTATTTTCGTACATACAGATGTATACAATTCACGCAACACATGTGTGTATTGTACAGTAAATAAACTCGAATACTGTTAACGAAACATTTTTAACGACTTTGAGAGCACGAAAATGTTTTAACGGCCGCATGGTATTGGTCAAGCAGGGAGCAAGTTCAAAGAGCAGGAATGCCACAAAAACACATCGACTACGTTCCTGCAACCATTGTTGCACCAATCGAAGTGAAGGTTCTTTTGTGCAAGACCTTTAGACGACCACCATATCTTAATACATGGCATTAAATGAGTCCTTATGACTGAGAAGCGATAGATGGATGTGGGTACATTGTTAAAAAAAATAATTGTTCAGCATTTAACGGAAAAGTGCTGGTAAAGAATTATCCACAACTTCTCGTAAAATTACAGACACGTGTCCTTTCTGTCACGCATTTTCTACGAATTTAGCAGAAATATTTGTGAATTCAAAGGAACCTATCTGTAAATCTGATTAGTTTTTCTGTACTTCTGATTTTTAAAAAGGAGAAAACGAAAAAAAAAAAATGTGTACGGTGTTTTACCGTAGGCTATATAAACAAGGAAATTTAAAAACGTTACGATATTTTATTCTGTAGCGAGTTTTGAACTGGAATAAAACGTTCCAGGGTACGCGATCTTACCTCTTAACTCCCACCTACGAACTTATTATAAAAATGTGACACACTTAAATTTGTCAGTTTCTACGCATAACTGAGTGTTTTAAGTGCTTCTGCCTAATACAGGTGCCTGATGCTACTGGTCGACGTTTGGAGGAGGTAGGTCTAAGTGGCGTGGATAACAAAACTGCCACAGAAGTGATAGTTTTCTGGTTACAGTGGCGAAGGAAGCTTCGTGTGGACTCGGTTTTGTTCGTCCCCGAAACCAGAAGCTATGGCAAGTACGGTGACGTTTCGTAGTTTAAATTTGCGGAGCTCAGCTCCATTTTTTTAAATTACGGATCGCGTGTCTTTGTATCAACTTATGCGCACATTTCCATACATTTTTTGGATGATGTACGGACATTTTTAACAATGTAGAGACCTGAAAAATTTGCGGATTTATTTTAGGACCAGGTAAAATAAAAAAATTATTCTGGCTGTTTGCTTGTGCGTTACTTGACACCTACTGTAGAACCCCTAAAAGTAAAAATGCGACGAAATGCAGGCCAAATCCTCGGCTTCTGCTGTGACAAGAAAGGCAACCTCTGGTTGGATGATATCTAATAGTCTGTTCGCAATATCGTCAAACTTTTTGAATCGTTCCTTTGAAACCTTATCCCACGTAGGAAGTTTTTTGTTCTTTCCCAAATGAATTCGACTACACAGCCTCTTCCGAACTTCATGGTTCCATCTTTTCCAAGGTCTGTCTTTCTCGATCTTTGTATTCTTGGCTGTAAACAAATAGTTTTTCAGGTATTCTATTACTAGTCATTCTGTATAAATACTCCATCCGTTCATTTTCTGTTTGCATCAATTCTTTGCTGCTCCGAGTCAGTCTAGACTTCTTGCCTGATATCTTTATTTCTTACGTGACATAGTCACCGATCTCAAGTACACGTATTTGCAAAAAAAAAAAAAAAACTGATCACTCTGAAGATGCCTTTGCAGGGGCACGCATGTGGGTACAGGCACAGGATATGGTAGTATATAGAAAACATCAAAATATGGTACCACACCAAGTTTGTATTGCAGGGGACCCACACTTGCAGGTTGCACTCAGTATAGTGTTTGACCACCCGTAGTACGGAGACAGGCGGCGATACGGCCTGGCATGGAGGCATACAGACGTCGGATGTTCTCCTGAGGAAGATACTGCCACAGCTGGCGCAACTGACCCTCTATAACAGCCATAGTTGCCGCTGGCCGAAGTGGCAGTCCAATATCGTCCCGAACGTTCTTGATGGGTGAGAGGTCTGGGGAACTTGCTGGCCAAGGAAGCATGTCGACATCACGAAGGCAGGCCATAGTTACCCGTCCTGCGTGAGGCCAGGCATTTTCCTGCTGGAAAAATGGAACTGCCAAGCTGCACCAGGAAGAGGAGCGTACATGGTTGCAGAATCTCCTGGACGTATCGCCGCAGCGTCAGGGTTACTTCAATTACCACCAGTGAAGAGCGGGACTCGTAGGAAATGGCAGCTCACGCCGTGAAACCTCTCTGTGGGGCGGTGTGCCACTCTACACTCAATGAAGCATGGTACACGGCGGTGGCTAAGAATGTCTCCAGACTCTAATACGGCGGTTGTGTGTATTCAGACAGAACCGTGATTCGTCGCTGAACATCAACCTTCGCCAATCTTGAAGCTGCCATGCTGCCCGTTTCCGGCAGAAGGCCACACATGCTCGGCGATGCTCAGGTCGTAATGGTAAACGTCGTAAGGGATGCCACGACGACAGATCCCGCTCCGCTATCCGCCTGGATATGGCACTGGTGGACACAGGCACATCCCCAGCTGCCGTGAGATGTCCCTGGATGATCCGCACCGACGCCCGGGGAGTGCTTACAGCCTGTCGCACGGTGAAACGACCCTCCCTGCTGGTGGTCCGTCGGGTTCGACCTTAGCCTACTCGAAGAATGTGTGTACCCTCCTGTTCCCACTGTGTACAACACCGACTCACGGAGTACGCAGGACGGTTCGAGAGGCGAGTAATGCGCCGAAACGTCCAACCTGCCTCTCGAAGGTCGACGGCGTGGTCTCTCTCAAACTCATCCAGCTGGGCAAAGGCTTGACTAATGCGCCGTCGGGGCTTGCTGCGTGTTCACTGAACTTGGCTCTGTGGCTCACACTGTTACTAAGGCCTTATTCGGTGCCTTGCAGCTATGAAAGATACAGGGACATTGTGCCCCCTGGTGGCACATCCGTGCAACCAAACATTATTACACGCAAATGGGACACATGCCGGGCTATGGCGGTACCGTGTGGCAGCCTTCGTTGTACTCCCGCAATTCGTTCATGATGACCAATTTTATTTTGCAAATGAGTGAATTTCGTTTTTGATGTTCGAATTTTTCACATCTACAGTGATCGCATGGTGAAGGCTCAAATAACTGTACACTAACTAGAAAAAATAGAATCGCTTTCTACCTGAGGCGTTGTTATTGAGACATTAGAATGACTCGTAATAACGAGGTATTTTAGCACTCATGTGGGTGAAGTGAGATGTTGATTTAGCTGCGAAGGAATGCAAGGACGGGGGAAAACGGGATAACCCCGAGAAAACACGTCGGCCAACGGCAACGTCCTACGTGTTGCTCACACGTGAAAAAGCTGGCGTGACCCCAACGGTTATCGAACCCAGGCCGCCTTGGCGCGATGCCGGCGCTCTAGCCACCCAACAACCGCGGTTCATTTTCCATTTTTCAGGAAGAGAAATTGTTACGTGCTAACTGGCCAGCTTTACAAGAATTAGGCTTTTTTAATTTTATAAACAATTGTTCGCTATCGCGAGCATGAAACAAGAATAAAGTATATACATTCTGTAATTTAAAAAACAGAGAAATACGAGAAAAAATAAAATATGATAAAAATAATCTGGACTTGTTTTACAGCGGACGTAATACAACAGAGCACAAAGGAGTTCCCGGACACGCACGCATGTCACGGCTGCGATTAATACATGCTGCATTTGTTGCGAAAGCGCTTGTTTTTTACAACCGCACAAGCGAGTGGATTATGAAAGCAAGAATCACGTGTCCGGGCCGGGGTCAGTTTACGAGAGAGAAAGGCTGCAAGCTAAGAACTCTCTGTTAGAATGTTGCAGACGGCTTTTATACAACTTAGGCAGTTAGCAACTACTTTTCTCATAAGAGCACAGGCTAACGTTCTGTGCAACTTAAAGTTCTGTGCAACTTATTCCTATGGATTTTTACGCATAGGGATGATTTCTAATTACTATGAAATTATTTTGCAAGATTCTTTTCCGCATTGGTTTTTTTCCCTTGCTCGAACTCAGGGGTTGTATCTTAAAGCTAGTGAAGGGGAAAAATTAAGTTGAAGAGTACGCAAATTTATAACAGTAAAATTAATTATTTTACTACAACAAAAGTATTTTACGGTGTTCTTGTGACACGTTTACTTTCCGTATTATCATTAAAAACATTTTGATAACGCACTATACTAAATTCTTGGTTACTTACAACTTTTCTGAAGCCCTGCTAAAGTTTTTCTCCCGGGATATTCTTCAGCCTAATGAAAACAAAGCCCAGAATATTACATCAGAAGGCCAACGCACTACATTCGTGCGCACTAGGTGTAATAATATTTTCCATAAGAACTATTTATCACTAGGAATTACCAAAACACCTTCATCCTCTCTGCCTTTATTTATGTTTACACAAGTATTAAACGATTGTGATCCATGACATATTTAGGAATCCACCAATCACGCTATACACGGGGTGTTTTTTTTTCTGGAAGGTTCAATTCAAAGAGTGTGAAGAAACCGCGAAACACACCGTACTCACATTCGGGACGACGTGAGCTCGATTCTCCATCTGGCCATCCTTTTTTCCATGCCTTTTTCGAGTCACTGTGGGCGAATGCTGGGGCGGTTCACTACCACAGGCGATGGCCTGCTCACTCCCCAGATCCTGAACCGTCATCGCGTCTCTAACGAACCCTCTGCCGCTAGGACTGTAACTGCGCTTCTGCTCCCGCACATGTCGACGTTATTTTTACAACATTAAGAGACTGTTGGATTCATCTTCATACACAAACTTTCATATCATTATTCCGTCCGTGGTAGGGAACTGGTTTACAAGCAGACCCTGGCTAAGCTTCACTCGACGCTCCTGGGGTGTAACATATTCCATGCAAATGTATTCATTGTCTATTCACTCTTTCTTCAAACTTTTTCATTCAAACCTTTGAAAAATAATCTCATAAATTACGTGTTTGGTTGTTGCCTAATTATGCCATGACTTGCAGCCGTTCTACAGCTGCGTCGACATAAAAATGCCTTATTTTTGGTTAAATTGAAATTTTCTTAAATTTTATCTATAAATTAAAATATTTATTTATAATTAATAAGAATTAAAACCGAGAGAAAATAGGTGTGTTGGTAATGCCTAGTACAAAATAGTTCTTATGCACAATATTATTACACTGAGTGGGTACGAATGCGGAGCGTTGTCCCTCTGCTGTGAATGTCTGGACTCAGTTAAGCTTTGTTTGCATGAGGCGGAGGAATACCATGGAAGTAGGTATTTAGCAGAGTTTCAGAAATGTTGAAAGTAACCGTGAATGGACTATACGTAATTTTTTTTTCCTTCTGGAAGGGCATTGCTCGGCGAGACAGTGAGTGGCAATAAATATGTGGGATATAACTTACATAGTTGTCGTGGTTATGATTTCGGTATCGTTAATTTTCAATAAGATTATATTAATTTATATGTGAAGAAGATATAATATTTGTTTCAGCATTACAAAATTTGTTATCGGTAGCAAGAGGACCATTAAATACGAATTACATAAGTGAGTATAAATGTTATTTATTTGCAGTCTCTGGCTCAGCCACATTGAAAAAACGTTCCTACCAATAGAACACGTGATTGTTATGGTTCATTTGTAATTTTTTGGACTCGTGGAATTTAGAATCAGTGGTCCTGAATGTAACCAGCCGGAGTGAATTAATTTTGATATTTAAACATCAAGAATTTACCTGAAAATATTGTTTAATAATAATAAAAATTACAGTAGTTTAGCCATTACCAGCAAATCATTACGTAGTTCAATACACATAAAGTCCAGCAACGCCACGTTCGGTTTTTTCAGGACTGCGTTAAGTTAGAAAACAACCCGGCACCAATCTATGACTGTTAAAGAACTATGCAGTCTCCTGAACGACGCGTCAAGTTGAACAAACGCGCATACTGGAATTAAACGAAATTGAAAGTCTTTCAACGTTGTGGTACCGGATTTCGATACCTAAATTCCTTACACTATCGTATTACGTGCTTTAGAAAATAAGCATTCTGCGAAGCGTTGCACCAATCTTCTAAACGACAATTTTTGCCGAATCATAAAATCCTAGTAATATTTTTTTCGGGGTTCGAGCTTGCCAAATAAAATCGTAATTTGGCGTGTATTTTTAAGCTGCTCTTTTGCTATGGGCTTGCTAGTATGACATGCAATACGTTTCTAAATTATAAAGTGGAAAATCGTCAGATGTCTTGAAGGGTACTGCATATGTGTTGAAACTGCTCCGCTTGAATCAGCAATTTTCTACTGACCATTTTAGGGGATGGTATTCGCTGATCAAACAGTGATTTATACTGATTCATAGTGAGTTGCACTGGCCTGGCAGTAAAAGTCAGTGCATTCCACTGATTTGCCAATAGATAACAGCTCATTATATAAAGACTCAGTAAAATAATTTTACTGATTGAAATCACTGATTCGGATTTACAGTGTACGGAGCCAAGCGGCAACCTCGTGGTTTTTGATTTAGGTTCAATTCTGCGGCGTGTATTTCGTCCTAAATCAGCAGCTAGCCAAACAGTTGGTTCCCTGCAGTTAACTAAGTGGAGGACCTGGCACAGTCTTTTCTCTAGTGTTCGGGAAAATAAGGTTTACAAGTAAGCGTTTTAAGTCAGTCAGTTATGTTCGGAAAGGCTTAACACAATGGGGGCTTCCTGCTAATCGCAGTATCCCAAACATTTGATTACTCGAGGCTCATAAGCTGAGTTATTATGAGGGCGAGGCAAGAACCATCGAAGGCCCGGTTTCTTAAAAACTCATCAACGCGACGAGCTTCATCCAATCAGTGTGTCGGCGCCAGCGACCAGGCGTCGATAGCATCGCACGAGTCACAGACACTGGTTTCGACGCCTACCGCAGGCAACGGACAACGAGAACAATAGTCATGGCAGTTTGAAACTTTTCGCCGAGGAACGCGCGAGTGGTACATATAATAAATTAAAATTCATAGCGNTCGGCGCCAGCGACCAGGCGTCGATAGCATCGCACGAGTCACAGACACTGGTTTCGACGCCTGCCGCAGGCAACGGACAACGAGAACAATAGTCATGGCAGTTAGAAACTTTTCGCCGAGGAACGCGCGAGTGGTACATATAATAAATTAAAATTCATAGCGTGCATCACACACACGCTCACGTGCACATACAGGTCGTCCTACAATTAACTGGCGCTACTTACTGTGTGTGGATAGTGCAATAGGAAAAGACGGCACCAAAGTAAATAAACCCACTGTCCTTTTCTGGCTTCACAGCGATCATAGGCGTGCCGAAGGAAGGTCACATCTTACAGTGGACGTAGTGTAGATGCCACGTCATCATGCACAATAAAGTAGTCAGTGCGTGTGTTGACAGTGGCACGTATTTAGCGCGATAGCTTNTAGATGCCACGTCATCATGCACAATAAAGTAGTCAGTGCGTGTGTTGACAGTGGCACGTATTTAGCGCGATAGCTTTACTCTGTTTCCTATACGAAGCCCGGAACGGACATTTTCTTATGTACTATTCTGTCGTTCTTTCATTTTTTTTCTTNTACTCTGTTTCCTATACGAAGCCCGGAACGGACATTTTCTTATGTACTATTCTGTCGTTCTTTCATTTTTTTTCTTGTATTATTTCCACTGTATACTCAACTACAGACAACACTACATGGTATTGTAACATGCTATGTATATGCATGGATATACGCACATATTTGCCTATAAATTGTGTAGAAAAACGAAAGTGTGATTTCTGTTTTCCGATTCCTGATGGGTATCTTTGCTCAAAATGAATATCAATCTAAACTTTTTATTATCAAAATAATTATAACATCATTCAGGTACAACACCTCACGCCAACATCAAGCGATGGAATGATAAAATTTTACGGTCTTTGTTCATGACCTGTTCATTTGCACCAGAAGGCGAACTTTCCCGTAAGACAGCAGAGGGAAGGACGGGCGAGTGTCGCTGATAGCCGGCGGTAGTCTATCGTTCTGTTTCGAAACAGGGAAAGGAATTCGTTAGAAAATATTAAAAATTATTTTTTATCGTATCCCCACCCACGTTATAGCGTTGTAGGTCCTAAGTATACAAAACTTCAGTATTTACAGCACAATAATAAAATAAAGGTATGCAATTAGTTTCGTCCAAAAATTCTTATTTTCAGAGATATGTTTAATAGTTTAACTATAAATACAGAGCATTAAAAACCAAACTAACACATAACACAAACGTCTCACATAAATACGAATAGGCCTATTATAAATATTTACTACACTATTAAAAATAATTTTTTAAGGAACTTGAACTTTATTAATGACCAAAACTAAATTAATAAAAAATATTGAAACAAATTAAAAAAATGTTAAATTTTCATATTTATTTTTCTTAGAGGTAAGGCTTTGCGCTTTTGAATGTCGTAGGAAGTTATGAAACTGTCCATTCCGTTTGTTTACATTTCGGAGTAAATAATTGTTTGCTTAAAGCAATTTGAAAAAAGCAATAAAAACATAGATATGACACGGTCCATGCCTTACCCGAGTTTTGAACCCAGAACCCCTTTCACTCTAACCTACACCCAACAAACTTTGCCTCAGACGTCGTCTTAACCCAACGAAACTAAGCGATGTGTGTAGTAATTATGGAAATTTAATTCCTGGAGTAACCGTATGAAACGAATCCAACGCCGAGCCTAACAAGGCGTAAAAAGAATTCGTGAGGAAAGTATCACGTTTCACTTAAATTCAGTGTGGTAGATTAAAAGTGTCTGCGATTCGTCGGGAATGGCAGCTAACTCACCGACAATGTTGACCTGAAGTCGCACGCAGTCCTTGCAGTCCGTCAGCATGTTGTTCTGGGAAATCACTGTCTCCGTCACGCGCGAGGTTCGCCGGAGAATGTTTCCGCTAGCCGCGAACCAGCGTCGGGGCGAGCGCGGAACTGTCTTACGAGAGAGTACAGCAGGTGGCAGACGACGCGTAACAGTACCACCGCCGTCGTGCGACGGTCCGCGAGATGGTGGCTGAGGGCGGCGACGCGAAGAGGTACTCCTTCGCCCTCGGTCTGTGGAGGGAGGGACGGGGGGGAACTGCGAGCCGTTATCACCTCCTGGGCGGGACTCGCGAGCTCGTCCGTGGACCGGAATGTGGAACCCAGGAGCAGTAACCTTTTCGCGGCGGGGAGCAGATATCTACCCCGCGTCGGNTTGTCGTCGGCTAGGCATGTCCAGAGCGACAAC
Organism: Clitarchus hookeri; assembly: GCA_002778355.1. Taxonomy (NCBI): domain Eukaryota; kingdom Metazoa; phylum Arthropoda; class Insecta; order Phasmatodea; family Phasmatidae; genus Clitarchus; species Clitarchus hookeri. The sequence goes on along the minus strand of NQII01000843.1, from coordinate 395,976 downwards.
GACGTGCCCGTCGCGACTCGGCGGCAAAGCTTGCTTCCCCTACCCCCTACCCCTCCACCACATACACATACGCTCCTGGGGTACAATCTCCGCGAACCAGGGTTCAGCAGTGACTGACTCTGCTTTGCCTGGGAAGGAGTCGTTGGAGCTTACGTCTGTAAGATTTCAACCTGCAGAGAAATGTATTTTCTGGGCAATTTGTATGATGTGTTTTAGAGTTCATTCTGTCTTCAAGTCGTTGATGCCTTTATGCTTCGTGTCCATATATCAGTCCGTCCATCCACCTTTCCATCCATCCGTCAGTCTGTATATACCCATAAATTCGTCTGTCAGTCCATTCATCAGTTCGTGTCCATTCGTATATTAATTCGTCCGACATCCATCCACCAGTCCATCCATCCAACTAACCATCCATTCGTCAATCTGTCCGTCCGCCCATCAATTGTTCAGTCAATCCTCCATCCAACAACTGAACTTATAATAATCCATCCATCCATCGACCGATCCATTCAGCCATCTGTATATATATAGTCGCAAGGAAAACATTGTAACTGAACATATGGGATATGAAAACATCTAAAAAGTAATTATTAAGGTTTAAATTATAACATTTTCCTGGGGGTATTTCCATATCCTCAGACCTCCTGGCGGTTGGACTCGCGTTTTTATTACACCAAAAAAACTTAAATCTGGATCATAACTATTTCTCACAGAGGCACCTACCACTTCCAGCCTACTCCTGTGAGTGTTATGGTGGCAATCCATCTTGTCTCCATTAACTGTAAGTTGTGNACTCCTGTGAGTGTTATGGTGGCAATCCATCTTGTCTCCATTAACTGTAAGTTGTGATCCCTGACTGATGTGCACTAGGGCCCCGGTGGTTTCGTTATACTGGATCTGACACTGACCGCGTAGCTCAACGCTCAGATTTGAATGTATGCAGACCGATTCCGGAATGCATCCGTCCAGGTGCCAGACGAACACGACACACAAACTGCTTCTGAGGAGACGGTGACTGTAGTGCCAGTCGAGACATTGGTGAATCCTGGGACATCGACGTGGCTGAAGCCCANAATCCTCCATCCAACAACTGAACTTATAATAATCCATCCATCCATCGACCGATCCATTCAGCCATCTGTATATATAAAGTCGCAAGGAAAACATTGTAACTGAACATATGGGATATGAAAACATCTAAAAAGTCATTATTAAGGTTTAAATTATAACATTTTCCTGGGGGTATTTCCATATCCTCAGACCTCCTGGCAGTTGGACTCGCGTTTTTATTACACCAAAAAAACTTAAATCTGGATTCACAACTATTTCTCACAGAGGCACCTACGACTTCCAGCCTACCCCTGTGAGTGTTATGGTGGCAATCCATCTTGTCTCCATTAACTGTAAGTTGTGATCCTTGACTGATGTGCACCAGGGCCCCGGTGGTTTCGTAATCCTGGATCTGACACTGACCGCGTAGCTCAACGTTCAGATTTGAATGTATGCAGACCTCTTACGGAATGCATCCGTCCAGGTGCCAGACGAACACGACACACAAACTACTTCTGAGGAGACGGTGACTGTAGTGCCAGTCGAGACATTGGTGAATCCTGGGACATCGACGTGGCTGAAGCCCAAGAGATATCTTATAGGAGACAATGACCGCAAAATCCTGTGAACTTAATCAACCATCATGGTTTAGTCTTTCTCCAGATGACTTGCTCAGCGAATGAAAGGGCTCGGATGCTGTCAGGTCCGGCCAGACCGGTTAGTGACAGGGAGTGCATTAGCAATAAAACGATCGCCTGCGATGGCAATTATTTTCAAACCGATACAAGTTGATGGAAGAGCCCACGCTGGGGCTGGGCGATCGGATACGATAGAGCGATCCATTGTGCTCGAAGCAAACAAGTTTGGCTACTGTGCGTTGTTCGCTCAAACGCTCATGATGTTGCGTGCCTGTGAAGAGAAAAGGTGCCGGCGGACAAGGAGCTCCGATCAGTGCCGTTCAAAGTCGCCCGGTGTTGAGGCAACACGCGCACAAAGATTTCAAGAATCGTGCCACAGACAAGGAGACAAGCGTTTGTCTAATTTTGTTGATGGGCTGTATACCGAATTGCCTCCCCCTGAGCAGAAAGCATTTCTCGTCATTATCTATAACAATAAAACATTACCGGTTCTCCTCCTCGACGCCTTGAGGGGAGTGGAAGAATTTGGGCGGCTCTTAATTTCGGGCTCTTGAGAGCCTATGATGGTGAAGCGATGTGATTAACGCAGCAACGCCGGAATGCAAGGGCGTGGGAAACGGGAGATCCCCGAAAAAACCCGCCAACCGGCGGCATCGTCCGGCACAATTCCCACGCGTGAAAAGCCGGCAGCGACTCCGACGGAAATCGAACCCGGTTCGCCTGAGTAGTACGCGGGTAGTCCTAACCACTACATCGCCGTGGCTCCTACGGCTCTACGTAATGACTAGTTTCTATCACTGATCGCCGAACACAAAGTCTACAGCTTACTGACTGTGATAACGAAACAATATCTTGTCAACTTACGGACAGCTTGCATCAACCAATTTCTTATTGTAACTCACGAAATCATAAATTAATTCTAGAATGAAAAGGTCAAGAATTACATTCTGTGTTTACTTTGGAATATGCAAAGGTTTAGAGAGGGATCTTTTTTTTTTTTCAAAGGTTGATTTCGTAAATGGTTAATTAACAGTGAACAATTCAGTATAAATAATATTTTATATTCGTAGCAGTTTCGACGGCCGTGCGGTTACCACGCCTGCCCCCCAACTTGAATATTCTGACCTGGTTCGCAGCGGACCCAAGTCCTGACCTATGCAGGACACGTGGTGGATAGTCGGTTGTCTCTATCGGAGTACTTCCATTTTTCTCATCTCTACATTCCTTCCCTCATCCGCTTTAGAGTCTCGTTTCATGCCCACCCTCTCATGAACGACGTCAGCAAGTGTCGTCTCTCAGGTGGTGGTGGATGCTACATCCTTCTGGGGTCCATTCCGCAACACACATTATTGTTTTGATTGTTATTATTACAGATATATCCCCAACCCAAGTCTGACGGTCTAAGTGAGGCAGCTAATTACAAAACGTCTCTTGTCCATTTCTTTAAAAATGAATTTTTTTGTCCTTTCGATTCCTGGCGATCTTTTGTTGATAAATCTGCATAACTTGGCTACCAAAACGTTCTTATTTTCCTGTTATAAATTGTGAATGACAGTTGCATACAGTTCCAAAGGATCTCATCTCCTGAAGCTTTACACAAAACCAGCTGTGCCCGCGACTCCACTCGCGTTAACTACAGAATTATTGTTTAGATTTTTTTAAAAATAAACTCCATGCTTCTTATACTTTTTCCTGACAATGTCTGCACTTGCTTTTATATTTCAATGAGTGCAAGGTGAAAAACTTCGTCATTGAATGTTGCTCGCGTGGTTATAGTAACAAACGTATAGGGAGAAATAACGGTATTTGTTAGTAGACAGACACTGATCATAAACACAGAACAGAGCACTAACGATGTCACTTTTTTGGTGCTAAAAATCGCTCTTTTACATAACCACTGGTCGTCATTTATATTTATTTGTAGATCTGGGTAAACGCTAGCAATCAGTTCCGTATCACTCTGCACCGAATTACTTAAATCCCTCGTTAGTGACACACAGCCCTCGGCATCTGTTTCTAACCTCCCATATACAATTTTTAATAGTGTATCAGCATAATGTTTTGTATCAACGTAATTGTAGAGGTGCACTCTCATATTTGTAGTCAAGCTGAATTTGTTGACATTCGCCCATAAGCTTGACGACTTGAGACAGGCTTTGATTGCATCTGCAGGTGTGACCCTCTGAATCACCGGTAGAGTTTAACGGAAGTCACCAGCCAGTAATACAACCATTCCTCCTATGTCTGTATTGTTTCGTATATCCTGTAGAGTTCGGTTTAGGGCCTTTATCGCTTTTTTATGTGACATTATGCTTTCGTCCCACACTAACAACTTACATTGACGCAGCATTGTACCCCGAACGCTTTTTTTACTCAAAATGTTTTTCTGAACGAATGAGATATTTTTTCGGGATAAAAGGTAGCTTGTGTAACTTCCCCGCCCTCGAAATATCTCTCTACAAAAAATCACGTCGGTCCGTTGCTCCGTTGCGACGTGAAAGAAGGACAAAAAACACGCTTTCGCATTTATAATATTATAGTTAGGATGGCGGCTGATGTATGTATCCGTTAGTTAAGAAACAAAACTACCTCTTTGGTTATATGGTTTCTGTATTTCTTTAGCCCTCCTTTTCCATTTTGTCTCTTTGTTTAACGTTTACTATTCCAAAGTGTCGCTTGTCCTAAAAAATACATTTCCAAAACGTCTCTTCTCCTATGCACTCTTACAAACCGTCCCATGTTTAACAGGTTTTAGGTTTTTGCCTTTTAAGCAAACTATTACCATCTTGATAGATAAACTTCTTTAAAAATAAATTATCTAATAACTAATATACCTAATACTGATGCGTGAAAGTACTTCGATGGCAAAAGCTTATAAAATATTGTCTTCATACGTGTTTTGTATCATCCACAAGTTTTGCTAAATGGACAAAAGACGTTTCGAGATTGACCACCACAAGTTATAACTACAGTGCATTCCAAATAAAGTCACTCCAGTTTCCAAGGTAGCACCTCAAATTCCAATCCCCTTGATTGCTAGTCAGGAAATAGCTGTCCAAGCTCCCCGTCTAGGATAAGTCATGAATGTTAAGCTGCATGGGCGGTGGGTTAGAGGAATACTGGGGACGCTGGTGTTCAGAATACACCCGCAGCAATTGATAAAGGACAGGGGGAGGGGGACAGTGCCACCTTCCTGGGAAAATTTTCAGTCGACGCATAACAGTGTAACGAAACAGTTCTGTATAATTTTCCCTTTTATAGTTACTTTTTTATACACGATTTAGTTGAGTTGAGTTGAGAGATTTGGGCAGCTCTTAACAACGAGGTCTTGAGCGCCGATGAGGGTGAAATGAGGTGAGGATGGAGCAGCACCGGAACGCAAGGGTGGGGAAACGGGAGATCCCCGAGAAAATCCGCCGAACAGCGGTATCGTCCGGCACGATTTGCACTTGTGAAAATCTGGAGTGATCCGGCAGGGGATTGAACCCGGTTCGCCTTGGGAGAGGCGAGCAGTCTAACCGCTCAGCCACCGCGGTCCCTATATTAGATTTAGTTCCACGTAAAAGGCAGTGCTATAATTTACCAGAAAGTATTACAAATAATTATATATCTCCACTAGACTTTTGATGGTTAAATAAAAATATATTTTGGCTAAATACTTAATCTTTTTCAAAATTAAACCCTTGCTACCAACAACTAGACTTATGGGAAAAAAACCTGTTTACTGTCGATAATGATGTGGACTTGTGGTTGAAATGACGACTGATAAAGATTATTGGAACAATTTAAATCATATACACTTGTCAAAAATCAAAATAGTTCTGGTATTATCTTTACATGTTTATTTTATGTGACAGAGCAGGGATGCCATTCTATTTTTCTCAGAAATAAACTGCATAGATAATAAACCAACACAAAAGTCCACGCTAGGAAAAAGGTTGTTTCCAAATATAGAACCATAATAAACACTATAATATATCCAAATGACAAGAAAATTGCTCTTTCGCTGATGCAGAGATTCCTTGATCGACCCTCACGGCAACCACTGCTATACAACAGGGAGCTCTTGAGGACAAAATGAGGCGAATATAGAGCAAAGGCGGAATGCAAGGGCGAGAGGAAGTAGGAGTGCCCCGAGAAAACACACCTGCCAACGGCGTTTCCACTACGTTTCCCACGTGTGAAAAACCGGATGACAGCGCTGGGAATCGAACCCAGTTCGCCCTGGCGGGAGGCGAGTAGTTCGACTACTACACCAACGGTTAGGAACATTTGAAATTCGAATGTTTAAATTTATGCAATATGAAATATTATTTAAGTAAATTACGTGTCCAAGATCGTTGAAGCGATACGTCATGACAATGTTACAGGTTGGAATCCCGCTTTAGCCAAGGACATGTTTGTTGCTTGTCTAGTTAAATTTAGGTTAGTTTAGCTCTTTAGATCTCTATTCCTTCCCTAGAATAGTCATCGTGTGTGAAAAAGGAAGAGTAACTGAACTTATACTAAAAAATATTAATAAAACACAGATTATACTTTTTTTTCTGGAGAAAAATATACGGATGAATCAAATGGCTACACAGCATGAAATCACAAATCACCCACGAAAGTCTTTGATCAAGCAATTGAATTATATATTCCTTATATCTGCTTTCTGGGGAACTTCAAAAGTATTATCGCTTCCATATACTTGCTTTGCTAGTGAAACACACTATAACTGTAATTTACTAGTTTCTGCAGCCAATATAGTAAATCCAAGAAAGGGTAACATAGACTAAAGATCAGTTAGACAGATTGTCGCCTTCTGCGCATGGATCCAACATTTACCTACCCCCACCAATCTAACTGTCAAAGTCACATGGTCAACAGTGACGGGTGTAATTCTTTATATCTTAACTTTTAACCCTTTCAGGTCCATTTTAATTTACTGTTTAAGCTGCTGCAAACAAAAAATATTATGATGCGTGTTTTACTTCAGTCAACACAAGATGTGTTTCGTTGTCACAGCCAATGACCTGTGGGATATACGTTCCACTACAGTTAAATGAACCAATTATGATCTAGACCAGTAAGATGGTTTGCGAATCACTTACCCACACAGGTAAGATAATTGGTCATTGAGCTTCTCAGAGTACAGTACAGACAAAATATTACCTACCCGTACCGAATGTACACAAATACAATGTACACTGAGTCTTAATGTGTTTCGTGCAGTCCTCTGGCTGACCTTTAATTAAATGTCATACGAACTACAGAGTATCATGAATTACTTTGTAAAAATCCAAATAGCAGCGTGTGATTTTGAAGGAAAATAATTTGAGAATATACTACACATAATGTTGTAATTATACTGGATATCCGTCGGTAGGTTACAATACTTTTGTTGTACAAATGCTTACTTCATACATCCCGTACATTTTTGAAGCAATTTCTTGCACTTTTACCAACCTGAATTTAATACAATTGACCTCAAAATGCTTGTTAACATGGCTTGTGTTCTAACTTTAAACCCTATATACATCGTTTATGATAGTATTACTGTCAGAAAAGCAGTTCAACGTTGGGACACGGAGGCTGATTTTGCGTAGCTAGCGTGATCACTCTACTTCGTATACACACTACGAAGGGCAATCCCAGACAGCAAGTTTTGCCAACTTTTTGAACAGACATTTTGTCAGAGTAACGTGTTCTTGCATAGCTAGTACTTGCGTCGTAAATTTGCACATTTCTTTGCAGGTCAAGGTGCTAAAATAATTGGTCACTCTAGTACATCTACTCACAAATTCAGCAGAAACTGTCATCTAAGAATGCCGTTTCTTAAATTTTTCAGTACAGGCTTCCAAGGACCTATACAGGGTGATTCTAAAATCATGGGACAAACATTGAGGGGTGGTAGAGCTCACTAAAACAAACAATTACTGTATAGGAATATATGGGCGGAAGTGGCGCGTTGAGGCACAAACACAAAAACATAACACATTAACGGAAACATAAAATGTTCATTAGCAGCATACTTAACGAGTGATTCCGTACAGAAAATGTTAAAACAGTTGCTGGAAATGCATCCACCAACAGTCACGCATGCTTGGCGACCTCTACATATGGCGTGATTGGCTGACAATGGTGGCGTGCGTGAAATACCCGGCGTATTTGAATCTGTTCGCCAATCACTCCACCGACGCTACCAAGCTTGCATTACTGTCGGTGGTAGCAATTTTGAGCAATTATTATAAACATTGCTGTAAAAAGGCATTTAGCGGCGACGTTGTAAATAAACAATGTGTTACATTTCATGTATTATTTTTGTGTTTGTGCCTCAACGCGTCACTCCCGCCCATATATTCCTATACAATAATTGTTTGTTTTAGTGAGCTCTACCACCCATAAATGTTTGTCCCATGATTTTAGAATCATCCTGTATACTCTTCAAGTGTGAGCCTGGCTCCACTGGTATTCCACATAGACCGCTTGCCTCATGAATAAAACGACGCTGTCGGGTGCTCGAACAGTAGAGTGATCACTCCTGCTGCGCAAAACCACTCTCCGTGTCCCAAAATTGTTTTGCTATATTCAAAAGTGCCAATAATAATATCATAAATCGACGTGGAAAGGATTTGAGATTAGAACACTTTTTATGTAAACAAGAGTTTTAAGAGGTTTTTATACTTCATCTAACCAATTTGCGATGCAGTTTGATTAAATTGCAAATTTGTAGATCTATTTTATTTTTATAAAAGTACTTGTTTTTTGAAAATAAGATATAAATAAACACGTTCATCAACGTAGACCATGTGACTCTGACAGATGGATTGGTGTGGGGTAGACGAATGTTGGGTATACATGCGCTGACAGTGTCGGACCTAGAGACCCATTCAGGAGGGCGCTAATTGAATTTTTGGGTATTAAGCATTACGTTTAAACCACATGCTTTACCAGCATGTCTTCAGTTTTAATGCCACATATAAATGCAAATAATTAGCAGATAGGCAACCTAATTACTTCTTGAATTATCCAGTTTTTTTTTATATGAAGTGCGCGTATTAAAAAATTAATACTGCATTATTATTATTGACTAAGCACTTTTGAAACAGCTGTTTAGGATCTACTTTCTTATCATGTTTTATCATTCCCCCGTACGTAAAATTGACATTGCCCTGGACCGTCTCACTTTATTCATGCGTCATCCAAGTGAACTCATGCAAGGTTTTAGGAAATAAAATGTGTTTTAATTAATATTCAAACTTCTGCTCTAATGTATACGAAATAAGAAACTCTTGTCTTCAGTAGATATATATTAATCAACTGACATTATAACAGACAGCCTGTACGCAAATGTGTGCTGCAAAATACGCAATGCAGTTATGGGCAGTGATATTTTTCAAAGGTTGATTTTAAAAATCATGGACAGACTTTAACGATGTACTTCGTTTCAAGGATAATCTCATGATATCAAGTGTAAAGCACCGTGGGAGTGGCTCAAGCCCCCTTGCCCCCCTTTCACCTTTCCGTTTGGATCCACCACTGCGATGCGCAGAAGGCGAAACATCGGCCTGCCTCATCTTTAGTGTACGTCTTGAAACTCGGGCCTGGTCGGCCGGCAGAGGGCATGTTCTGCCCAGGACAAAGCAGGCTTCGTATCGGGACGCATGCCGCCGCTGCGGAATGGAATGTTTGCTAACAAAAGCGAACGTGTTTCCACAGTAGTCGTGGCTATCGGGTGGTCGTGCCTCTTATCTCGGCATCGGCCTCCGACAGTTTTCCATTTTTTTTTTATTCTAACAGGCTATTTGAAGGCTGTTGCTTGCAGTCCCACCATAACCTCCGCGAAATTTCCCCCGGCCAGCAGTCGGTAGACAAAATATTTAACAACTGTGAGTGAACCGACAGTTATACTCCTAGGTTATTCACGACGGTTATAGTCTACTCGCGGTTTCTTCGCACTTTTTGAATCAAATCTGTGAAAATTCACCTCATATATGACGCGCTTCATTGTTTCCTAGATTTTTTATGTATCACAAGAGTTTTATACCTGTGGTTACATAAAAAAATTATAAAATTAACTTACTTTTGCCAAAATTGAAATTTTATTTATGTTTGATCTATAAATTATAATATATAATTTTACATTAATATGAAATAAAACAGTGAGAGAATAGGTGAGTTGATAACATCTAGAAAGAAATAGTTCTTAAGACAAATATCATTACACTGAGTGCGCTCGAATGATGAAAATTGCAACTTTGGGGCAATTTTGTAAACTTTATAGTCATGTTAGAGTGTGTGCGATTTTGTTTTTTTTATTTCAGGTGTACAAACAGGGGTCAGAAAAATAGTAATATGTATTTCACTGTGTACAACACAGAAGTAAAAAAAAAATAGTATTTATTCCTGTAGTGAGGTTTGAAATAAAATTGAAAAACTAAGAATTAAAAACTCGCAAGAATCACCTACCACACATTTACACGAAGTATTTTGTAAATATGGATGTTACATGAAAGTGACGAACGATGTGTTAGAGCGCTTGCTATATTTGCGGTTTATAGAACAAAGTTACGAATATATTGTTTTCATTTTCTTTATGTGCATGTTTCACTGTGTATACAGAAGGTTTTTATCCTGTAGCGTTATTTGAACAAGAATCAACGAATTTCCACTCCATGAGTAATTCGCACTAACCTACTACTATTTTACACGAAGTAGTGTTGTGAAGATGGGATTTTGTACTCCTCAGGTATCATCTGCATTGTTCGTGTCTCAAATTCGAAGCCATGAGAATACGAATAGCTTCCCTATTTTGTATTTATGAAACTCATTTCCGTTATTCGTCATTACGGAGTGCCTTTCCGTATGTTAACTCTACATCTCCGTAAAGGTTTCCGTAAGTCTACAGAAATTTCTAACTGCGTGCGCTTCGAACGATATGAAAAGCGACTCGGTTCATTTTGATTCATGGAGGGGTGGTGTTGAACCTTCGCTGAGCCAGTTCGGCCGTCAATGAGGTGCATATAAGAGCATGTATAATTCATATTTCTCGTTCTATCACCGGTCGTTTTACGTTCGCGGACTCTCACATGGAAACTAAGTCTGCTTGAGCGATTGTGTACAAGAAACTCTACCTTACAGGATGACAGTTTTTATATTGCTGAATATAGGTATCTGTTTAAAAAAAACTGGTAAATTTACTGTGCCATTTTTTTTGGGATAAACACCAAATAATGTAATTTTGTAATTACCACGACAGTTAAGTGATAAATACCTAATTATTTTGTTTTAACTACGAAAATGTTATTTTCTGCAGCGGAAATTCCCACATAATATTTTGTCGCTGTAACAATACTTTTCTCCCGTACTGCACGTGAATTTAAGTTGGGCGGAGCTCTTGAAATATTTTCCTTCTTTCCTGCCATAGTCTACAGTCACACTAAATGCCTCGCGCAGATCTCTGCTAGCGCTTCATTATATTATATGCTTGTGGGGCAGTAATCATTACTAGTTTCAGGCGTCATCGTTCATGGTTGTGGTTCACAATGATAATTCCTGTTGGCATAATAATACTCTCACTGACTTAAAAAAAAATTGCGTTTAGATAGAACTTTTGCCGTTATCTACAGTTACATTCTTTAAGCGACAAACTTAAGGTAACGAAAGGAGCAAAATGTTACGATATTGTACCATCACGTGCTGGAAAGGCGCGCTTTAACGTGGAAGAAGTATACTGACTCAAGAAGGAACGTTTAAAACTAACTGACGATGAGAAACATTACATGTCTGGGTCTTCAGCAGTTTTCTCTCTATCTACAGGTAGGGCCTACGTTATTGCACGTCAGTTGAGACGGCGTTGCTACGTCTAGGCATGCGAAAACACAATACATTTATAATAATTATTATATCATACCCTAATTTCCATTCCCAGTGAGATATGCTTCATTTGCATGCTTCCTTCATAACGTTGCTTTTTTCACAAACAAGAGTCTAGATCCGTTTCATGGCTCTGTACGCTGTGACAATAAATTTTGAATGGAAATATAGGCCACATAAAATTAGTTTTTGTACGGTGCCAGTAAACATACTTAAACGCTCTATATTACTAACACGTTTTGAAATAATCACCCTATTTCCCGTAATGACAAATGCATGTAGGCCTAGAAATAATCACATTTACATTTAATGAAAAAAAGTTTTTTTCCTAGAAACTGTAATTTCAAGATTTGTATTATCTATGTGACCATTTCTCAACTTGTTAGATATTTAGTTGTCAACATTATTAAAAACTCATTGCAGTAAATTTTCGATAAATTTTGGAAGGAACTAGGTTAAATCATTACTATTTGGTTAAAATATTTTATTGTTTTTATTTGCAATATTTAAGAATATGACGTCACAGTTATTAAAACAGAAACTTATTCTTAGCATTACTGCCAACCAATAATGTTTCACGAGTAAAATGTTGTGATTTTTCGGTCAAGTGTCAAGTAACCAGCCTCTGCCGATTTTTCTCTCCGGTAAAGAATAATATTTATTTTGAATACTTTCCGCAAAGTTTCAAAGCTTTTAAAGAAAATTGGAGGCAAAGCGATTTAAATAAGGGGGAATGAGTGCCTGATATATATGTGTTTAATCATTCTCTCTTTAACCAGAATATTTTATAAACATATCTGAACGAATTGAAATGGCCGTCGTGGTATCCGAGACACCCAGTAGGACTTGCGTTTGAGAAGTCACAAGTCCAATTATACCTAATAGGGGTAAATAGTGGTACATTTACCATAATTGTAGTAAGCCAGTTTGTACCCAAACAGTTATGCCTGTTCAATTTCCAATGAAAAACAATTATTTGGCTATTGTCACTAGTCTGAGCAAGCTCCAGCATTTTTGCATCTAAACTTGGCAGGCCCAACTAATTAAACTATTGACCAGCTTGATTTATAAGTTATAAATCTATACCAGTAAATAGGTTAACCTACCTCTTAATTTTATTTATTTATTTACTTTTTTCTTTGGAACCATTTGGATGTAAGTCAACAACATTCGGGTTTGCGGATACGTTTCCCACGTATTCATCGTAGTTAGGTAAAAACCGTCTGCTGTCTGGTTCAAAAATGACACTGAAAAATACATCGCACTCTTTAACAAAGTTTGCTAAATTTAAACCTGTTATTTTTAGTAATGCAAAATTTACTATGCGAATACAATATTTTTATTTAGCGCACCTAAGTGAGACAGACTATACTCTTAACCTCGGCTTTATGGCATCATATCAGTTGCACAGTGTGTGTTAGTTTCTTGGTACATCCCGAAAAATATGCAACAGTAAACAAAATAATAAGTCTGTTCAGTTGAAGTGAACTTTTAACTTTTCTTTTTGGAAGGTAGGTTCTCCTTAACATTTTGTAGTCTATTATGACAAAGAAGCAAAAAAAAANCTTTTAACTTTTCTTTTTGGAAGGTAGGTTCTCCTTAACATTTTGTAGTCTATTATGACAAAGAAGCAAAAAAAAAGGCGCTAGACTTTTAGCTCTTGATGTAGGACTATGCCATGCTTTGGTAGGAAGTTCTGAACAATTTTNAAAAAAAAAGGCGCTAGACTTTTAGCTCTTGATGTAGGACTATGCCATGCTTTGGTAGGAAGTTCTGAACAATTTTCTCTTCCCTTGAATTCTGAGAAGTAATATTGACACATGCGTCGAAGATTCTAAACTCTGTCTCATGAATTAATCACTTTCCATTGTACGACTCCGTTCCTTGCTTACTTAACCTGCATGCACACACATTTATTTTACGAAATCTCTGATAATTGTGATAGTGATAATGGCGGTAAACGTATAAGGAGCAACAGAACCTTTCACAACTACGAATATGAAGAAATAAGAAGCAAACATAAGATAAAGAGGTAGGAACGATAACGTAAGAAACCCGCAATAAGGCGGGGCATTCTAATAAAGTCATTTTCTACTTCAAGGCTTGTGATAATATGTAAATTCATAAAAGTGTCTACAAAAATCATAGTTCAAATAGTGCAAAACGCTGGAGTCTAGAAAATAAACATTTCTAAACTAACAGGAAGTGTTTCAGTCATAAGAATTATTTGGAAAAATAATCACATCTGACCATTAAACCCACTCATGTGTGTTGACATGTCTCTTTTACAGCTTGTAGAAACGCATGAATTTTTATGAAAGGCAGTGAGTCATATCGTCTAGCGCTGTATAATTTCGCGATATGTATTAGTGTAAACTACTTCCCGTTTGAGGATTCATGTAACTGCTGAAGTACAGTTAGTGTAATCAGCCCTTGCTCAAGTTCAGTTAGTATATTATCAGCCCCGATATTGTATGTGATTTGACGAATTTAAACAGTTCCCATAAAATAATATTGTTTACATTGGCTTGCACTACAAATGAAAAAGATATGCCCTATAGTCTACATAAGTTTCATAAACATGAATAATGATTTTGTATTTTTACTAACTAAAATCACGTAATTATAATGTGCAACCATTTAGATGCTATTCTAAAGTGACTGCTGCAGTTTCCCTAATTTTCAAATAGCGTAATGTTTTCGTTTAATATAATCAAAATATTTCCATATACTGAGAAATGCAACGTCATTATGCCTGAAGACAAAAGAGTATGCCTACGCATGATTAGGCAANAATATTTCCATATACTGAGAAATGCAACGTCATTATGCCTGAAGACAAAAGAGTATGCCTACGCATGATTAGGCAACACGGAACAACTAGGCCAAGTGAGATTATAGTAAAAGATTTTAAGTAAATAAATGGAAGAATATATCGTACAAAGCATACAAGCAAAACGAAAACGACTTAGTCGTATAAAAACTACTAATGCTAAAATCAAGTAATTGTTACGGTCTATAGACAACTATATTAATCATTAATTTAATTTTATCCACTTATTTGAANTGCTAAAATCAAGTAATTGTTACGGTCTATAGACAACTATATTAATCATTAATTTAATTTTATCCACTTATTTGAAAAATACTTAGACTAAGCGATCATATAATGATTAATTTTCTATCTTGAAGTTATTTCTTTTTAAAGGTAATTTTGGCAAATAAGGCCTATATTTAGCTTTCTTTATTGTATCAATGTATGGGAAAACAATAAATTCACATACACCTACCTCGTGAGGGCTATATCGTTTGTACATGTTGGTCACATTCTAGTGGGAATAGTTTGTCCATCTGTAATAAGTTACATAAAATCACAAAGTGTTATAGTATTTATATTTATGAAAGTGTACGTAAAGCAAGAATGAATTAATTATTCTTTTCGTGAACTACTACCATACGTTAGGGCCTACTATCAGACATAAAATCGAATAAATTCTGCATCTGAACTCCTTTGTATATAATATCATGATTTCATTTAAAAGTAATCACTTTTAAATGAAATCATGATATTATATACAAAGGAGTTTTTTTTATTATCTAGATTACGTTGTAAGCAAAACTTGAAGCAATAAATATGCCTACTAATATTGCGTACATAAGAATGAACAAACGTGTATCAGGACATTACGTATAAGTAAAGTAGCCTACGTAGCAAATAATGATCAAGTCTGGAAATATAGGCTAACTAATGCATTACGAGAAACAGAGCTACAGTTTCTGATGTACTTATGCAGGATAAAAAAATATGTGTTAATTATTTAAATACACCCGCCGACATTAAAATTCGAGTACAAAAAAATTAACGGTTGGGTAAAAATGACTTTCTGTGTGATACTTAAGATAAAAGAAAGAAATGCAAAAATTTTACATTAGGATAATTTTTACCCCATCTGCTGCACAGAACGTCATATCTCTCTTCAATATAGGCCTATGCGTCTATACGAGAAAACAAGGAATAAAACGCCTAAGGTTATCCCGTGACGTATTTGCGCACATACGTTGCAAATTATGCGTCAGAGCATGAAACCACAAGCACTCAGACACGGAGGAAGCAGGTATCCCATTTGGTAGCGAAGCGGCGGCTGTAACTTGGGATTTGGTAGGAGGTTGGTAAGGGGGAGGGGGGCCCATCAACTAACATAGCATATATGATGAAGCTATGTTATAGCAGACATTATAATGCTACTACAATTTACTAAAGAGCTGTAAGTAACGCTAAGAGAAACTGTTATGCATCAGTGCTTGCTGTACTTGAGCTCCACACACACACACACTACAACAGTTGCAAAGTATGGGTGGATGGTTGGGTGGGTTGCTGATCAACATTTTCGCTATACTATTCTGTTTTGGTAGTCATATCTGTTCCCAAAGAAAATATCGATTCGCCGCTGGTCCCTAACATTTCTCGTTGATGTCTGCTCACACCACTGCAAATTAAAGGGGATGACATTAAGGTTTTCAATGGCAGGACACGTAAAAGGTCGTCGGATCACAATTGTTGTCTGTTTTACGGGCCTGTTAATGTTTCTGGTAGACGCACGGCACTCTACTGGTGCTTACACATGTCGCTGGATGATGTACAAAACAGTTTATGGCTCTATTCGACAGTCAAACGGTGCTTATTTCTGGTGGCCTGGGCAGTCCGGAACTGGTCAACCGTGTATATAAGTGATTCCACGTATACATAATTCCCAACAAAACATGACTTTGACTGCATGGAGTCCAAAAAACCCAATCGGAGGACCACTATTAAAATTTTATGGCAGTGGATATATATNAAAAAACAGTTTATGGCTCTATTCGACAGTCAAACGGTGCTTATTTCTGGTGGCCTGGGCAGTCCGGAACTGGTCAACCGTGTATATAAGTGATTCCACGTATACATAATTCCCAACAAAATATGACTTTGACTGCATGGAGTCCAAAAAACCCAATCGGAGGACCACTATTAAAATTTTATGGCAGTGGATATATATATTAATTATGGTCTATTAGCTAACTTCCATTACAAAAATTCAATTCGTGTTGTTTTTTAATTATTCACAAACATTTCGTAGTGTAAATCTCGCAAGTATTAGTTAAAGTTATTTTCGTTATATTTATTTTAATTAATTTAACCTTTAGGTCATTACGACAGCTTAGTTTTCCTACGCAGGTGGTTACAGAAAAAAATGTTTATCGGGAATGAACCTGTTCTGAATCTTATTTAATATGTAGTCAAGTGACAAATTGCACTGAGCGAAAGATATAGTATCAGATAACAAATAGGCTAGCATTACGTTTGCTTGAAGAGCGTTTATTTACACTGAACAATATTTTTTTCATTCATGCTCTTGTCTCAAACATCTGCATTCGTCCGCTTAAACCAAATAAACCATTGAAAATAACTCGTTGACCCAAACACTTATTCGGTTGCACCAACATCACCTATGTCCTTCGTGTATTTAGTACACCAGCATTTAATAAGAACTTTCAACTAATCAATTTGGTTGCCGTAAAAATTATAAATATTAAAGTACATTAAAACGAACATTTTTTTTGGAGTGATTAAGAATTTGGTTAGTTTGAATAGTCTGACATGTTTGTTACTACAGAATTGGCGGTGGCAACAAAATCAGATTGGTCCAGTACTGGTATTTATTTGGTTGGCTGTAGTGTAATTGGGTCATTTTAGTGCCTTCGTTAGAAAATGAGGCTCAAAGGTTTGTTTCAAATTTTTGTGGCTATCAGAAGGAGAACTAGTAAAATTGTTTTTTTGTGTATTTCTTTGTGCATAATAGTGGTATAAACAATCCCAATAGAACAAGTTAGACAGAAAACAGAATAGCAAAGCTGAAAAACACTAAAATATTTCATTACGTGCATTTAACGTATTAGAAAATCATGTATTAAAAATTTTTTTAATTCGTTGGTAGTTATTTTAGTTGAGGTTGCTGAGGCGTAGCGTTTGGGCGCAAAAGTTCTGAGTTCAGAACTCACAGTACTCTTAACTTTAGCCATGATAACCCAAGTTGTTTAATGCACGTAGAACGGAGGAAATCTTTAGTTGCACCAACCAAACCTTACAGGTTTGTGGCAACCAGATGTGAATAACAGAATACTTTGGTTTCAGCAACAAAGTACTTAGTTCTCCCTATACAAACACTTAATTTGGTTTTGCCATTTGGATTCGGTTTAGATTAGGTTATCATTCAAAATTTGTGTTGGGGGAGGCGAGAGATACACACGTACAGAGTCTATTATACAAACCTTCTTTACAAACAATTCCTGCTTTGGAAAGAAGCTCTTTAAAATGTGAAAAAATTCAGATATGAAATGAATGAGATAAACCCAGGGAATGACAGTAAATGTACATATTCTAAAGAATTTTACGGAACACAAAAACCATTCACTTATGATTAATCTCACAAAACTGCACGGCGTTTTAGCAACTGGACAATACAGTAGTAAACAATGCTACAACCATTTCATATAAGTACCAAATAACGTTAATCGTAATTTGTTCACAGGATTTATCGACAAAATACGACAGAAAAAAGCATAGCCTGTTAAGAGTTTTTTTGGAGAGTTATTTTAAAAGAAGGTTTGTAATCAGCACATTTACGTACTGTTTTGAAAACACTGACACGGAATAGCCTCACAGCCCTACATTTCCCCTGTAAATTTAGAATACTATCAAACTCTATACTAACACTTCCTCTGCGGAGGTAACTGCAAAATCAAATCGTTCTAATACGTTGATGATTTCAGAATTGCAAAAATGTTATCTTTATTTTGTTGGACCACACCAACAATGCCGCGAAACTCACCTGCAGTTTATTAACCAATTCAGTAACTGCGTCCACGATCGTGAACATGCTGCACATGAAGGATATTTATGGTCAGTACTGTACACACACGACGGGTAATCTGATACGTGAGCGTTGCCACACATCTCGTTTGTGAGTGGCTGACGGAAACGTCTTTGATCACGCCGCACGTTTTTCACTGTTCGCAGTAAGTATACTAAGACACAAGTACAGCTCACATCAAAATATTACACGATTGCAGCACTTCGGCTCACACATTTATGCGTGACCGAACGGGTTAATATAAGATGAGAGAAAACTGGCACTGTTCGTATAACTTGTTAACATAATTTTTATTTGTTCATTTTAGGCCTGCACCCAATCCGAAAAAGCAAAAATTTCAAAATATTACTGTCGGAAAGTACTATATAACAAAAGTCCTTTCTATCATAACAATACTGAAAAAACAAGGTCCAAAAAAACTGAAGCGCGCAGCAGGTCGTAGGTATAACTTAAGTAGGAGTTAAGCTGTGCTGTTAACTGTCTTAAAATAACCTAGTAAAAGTGGCACGTTCGGCAAAGACATATTAGTATAAACTTTTCAGTAGAGGTGAATACTGTATGGCTAGCTTTCCAACTTCAGCTCCGAAAAAATGAAAAGGGAATATATTATTAGCACTAAGTTCGACAGATCTCCCAACGTACTTCGGAGGAAAAAAAAACTTACAGAGAAGACAGGCATATCCCTAAGCAACAGTTCTTAGCCCATGCTTCCATGAAACTGCTCTCACCAAAATGGTTTACTTTGGTTTATAGGTAGCTACGCGGTCAAAAAAATTGTGAAAGATTTGTTCTTAGAGAAAAGCTTTCGAAAGATTAACAATTTTATGTTTTGTTAATATCCAGTATCTATGTACTCACCTACAACAGTGGCATCTGAGGCGATACTAAGAAAAACGTATGCGCTCTAAAATCGACTTCAAATCAGCGAGTTCGACTACAGATCTGTTGAAACTGCTTCACTTGAATCAGTAAAATTATACTAATCATTTTAAATGTTGGTATTACGATTAAATAATTATTTCTACCTACTGATACATAGTGAGTTGCGCTGGCCTGGCAGTAAGACCTCAGTGCACTCCACTCATTCGCCAGTAGATAACAAACAGCACATTAACTGCGGATTCAGTAAAATAATTCTACTGATTGAAATCACTGATTCGGATGTTTTGTGTGTGTGTGTGTTGTTGTTGATTCAATGAACAGTGGGTAGCAGGAATTGTAGGCCCTGTAGGTCACCATTTCTGGGTAACTAAAGGATTGTTGGAAGGGGCAACCAATTTTCGCGAAAAAGACTTCCTATCAAGCTGCAGGCTGCTTCAAAACACTCCAGCCAAGCGCCACTTGCGCGATCAAATTGTNACTCCAGCCAAGCGCCACTTGCGCGATCAAATTGTTTTAATTGCTACACGTCCTATGTGTAAGTCATAAGTTCATTGGTGGAGTAATCTCATTCTGATTGGCCTAGTTAAATACCTAACTGTCATCTCAGGAGGACACGCAGCCAGTAACCGAAATAAAACTGCAGATACGCGCTACGATACTGAGCCAGCGCGCAATACTTTCCCCGGAAATTAGTTGTCCCTAGTTATTGGTTACTGGCTGTACCGGGCCTGAAATAGAATAACATTCTACATACAATGAAGTCTTAGGCCTCCAAGTTTTTGACGAATGTTAGTAATTTAGGTAGACTCTTGCTAACATAAAATAAATGCGCTGAATGTTTTATAAGTCGATAACTTAATACATACAGTACAAAAATTCCATTTTAACTGATTTGAAACAATATGGATGACATTAAAAAAAAATTCTGTAACTTTTTTTTGTATCGTACGCCAAATTCATGAAAACAAAACCTTCTCCTTGTGAGTGCAATACAAAAATTACTAAGTAGTGCGTGTAGTTATTGGTTGGACTATTTATTCTCTAGTGTCGACTTCTTGTAATTTAACACGTCATTAGTTTATAGGCTACAGCTATTTACTGATTTGCCTAAAATAGCTTTAAATTGAGTTACAAAATAATTTCTGAAGTTATAAACGCCAGCAGTTTCTTGAAAAGGCATGTGCGTTTTCCCTCACGCTTATGTCAGCGAATGCTTGTAAAACAGTGTTTTTCACTCGTCAATATGCAGGCCTGTTTATTCCTTCAATCTGAACGAACGCTTATGTACCCGATAAAGCAAGTATTGCCAGTCTCATGTTATCGAAAATCGAATCTCGTGATCCGCGGTTTCAGATAACTAAGCGTATTTAAAACCGTTTTCTAATCCTAAAAGACACGAGGGAGAAGCAGTAGGCCTATCCCACTGATGTGGGCTAATCCGACAGCGAGCGTCCGAATTNATCCTAAAAGACACGAGGGAGAAGCAGTAGGCCTATCCCACTGATGTGGGCTAATCCGACAGCGAGCGTCCGAATTAGCATAAGCTAGTAGCAGTAGATAGATATATATTTGACTTCTGTAGCTCTTGTGCTACGAGTTAGAAGACACAGTTTAAATGAAAGACCTGTTTAGACATCGAGTCTAATAGCAAAGGCTACAAACCAATTAATTTGATCACTAATTTGATCACTAGAGTAGGCTGTTTATTTGGCACTAGCAAAAATCATGCTCTGCGTTATTCATAGCCCAATATTACAAATATGTAACACGGTATGCAAAAATTGTACCGTAGGCCTAATTAAAATAACATACATGCTCTGGACGCTAATCTATTTAATAATCTGCATTCTTACTCAAAAATAAATTAAAACAAACGCTTCTATTTTCTGTAGCCTATAAAACTCAACCTGAACAAAGTTCACTAAATGTTTGTGAGATGACAAGAGAGTTTATAATGGGTTAAAATAATGCGTCTACTAAGCCTGCAGTGCCGATCATTTGAAATAATTGAATTATGTCATGAAGGATTGAAATCACTAAGTAAATATAAATCCTAACACCAGCTTCACAACACATAAATCACTTACAGATCTAGTATATAGGAAAACCTGCACGAGAATGAATCAAAACAATGAAATTTCCAGTTTTCAGATACAAGACTCGGCTGAGAGAATAAGCATTTATACATTTCACTATATATTTCTAGCTAACGCAACATTTTCGCTCAAACAGCATATAATTGTTGCTTTTATTAATGTGCTGCAAGGTTTTTAAGCTAATAAAAATATTCCCCGCTTACATCTATGCTTTATAAGATATTATTTATACGGTTACATCTTCATAAGAAACGGTAGCATAGCGCAAAAATAACGTGTAAGTCAATAAAGTTATTTTAAAAAAAACCGTTGTTTTCGATACAGTTTTAACATGGTTTAAATATATCATTGGGGGAAAAAATTGCTAGGTGCTTTGTGATAATAAAAATATTAATTAAAGCGTTGTCACTACTAAGAACTATTTCTGTGACTTAAAAACGGAATAACAAAAACATATGGTAGGTACAGTCTAGAACAGAATGTTTTGTAGAAACCACAAAGAAGATATTTGGTGGTAAAAAGTCTCTATCTGGCCCAGGCGTAATCAAATAAGGAAATATGTGATCGCGACAGCGGTTGTCAACAAAGTAAAATATCTGCAGAAAATATTAGAATATTTTTGCGATAAATCACTCTGTTTTTCAACAATCAGATAATGTTTATCAATACTCGTAGCTGTTTTTTCAGTAAAAAAAAAAAAACTTTTCTACATTCTAAAACAATTCCTGAAAAATTAGTTGCAAAATAATTTCTTATAATACTACCAGCGAAATATTGTATTTTTTTTAAAACGCGGTGTTTTAACGTACCCCACAAAGTTGTGTCTTTATTTTATTTTATATAATAAAAAAAAGTCTACAGTACTTGCATGTTAAAATTCAACATAAGCTTAACACACCTCCAACTATAAAGTGTTGTAGAATTTGCTCTGATTTACATGAAAGTGTTACAAAGATAATCTTGGCAACTAGTTTACAAAGAAATATTTATAAAAATGTATAAGCTTAGGCTTTGTGGAATGTCTACAGAACGTAAACAACAATGTGGGTTAATAATAACTAATAAAAGTTAGGGTCTATATTAGGAGTGCGTGCGACAAAACTGCACAGTAAAAAATTTCTGTACTCGTTACGAACAATTTTTTGGAAACAANGAACAGAATGTTTTGTAGAAACCACAAAGAAGATATTTGGTGGTAAAAAGTCTCTATCTGGCCCAGGCGTAATCAAATAAGGAAATATGTGATCGCGACAGCGGTTGTCAACAAAGTAAAATATCTGCAGAAAATATTNCCAGGCGTAATCAAATAAGGAAATATGTGATCGCGACAGCGGTTGTCAACAAAGTAAAATATCTGCAGAAAATATTCCAATATTTTTGCGATAAATCACTCTGTTTTTCAACAATCAGATAATGTTTATCAATACTCGTAGCTGTTTTTTCAGTAAAAAAAAAAAACTTTTCTACATTCTAAAACAATTCCTGAAAAATTAGTTGCAAAATAATTTCTTGTAATACTACCAGCGAAATATTGTATTTTTTAAAACACAGTGTTTTAACGTACCTCACAAAGTTGTGTTTTTATTTTATTTTATATAATAAAAAAAAGTCTACAGTACTTGCATGTTAAAATTCAACATAAGCTTAACACACAAGTGCTGTAGAATTTGCTCTGATTTACATGAAAGTATTACAAAGATAATCTTGGCAACTAGTTTACAAAGATATATTTATAAAAATGTATAAGCTTAGGCTTTGTGGAATATCTACAGAACGTAAGCAACAATGTGGGTTAATAATATCTAATAAAAGTTAGGGTCAATATTAGGAGTGCGTGCGACAAAACTGCACAGTAAAAAATTTCTGTACTCGTTACGAACAATTTTTTGGAAACAAGTTACCAAATATTTTATTGTAACTCTACAGCTGAAGTAGTGCATACAACACATTCAGTATTTTGAAAAGCATACAACATTGTTTATGTGCCTCATTGTTTATGTGCAGTTTACAGTATCTACTTTCTTGTTAAAATACAACATTAATTTGACACATTCTTCAGTAAGATTTTGTGAAAATTACTCTAATTTATTTGTTACGTTACAAAAATATCTTGGGCAACTGGTTTCCAAAGAATTCCTTTTACACATACAACAAAAAACTTGTACTGCAAATGCTTAAAACCTTCGCATGACTGCCAAAAATTTCAACACCATTTTTAAGAAAGAAGAAAAAAAGAAAACAAGACAGGGCAATTTTAGAAAATGGTTTCGGCCGTCTTATAAAGCAAAATTTGAAGAAGTGATGCATTTTGATCGGTTTATTTCCCACGCCGTAAATTAATTACGGTCATTGCGATGCAAGATATTATAATGCTAAATGAGTGCGCGACTCTGGAAAAAATATTTGTTCACGAAGCTAACAAAGCAATAACCGAAAATTGCCATTTCTTTGGCGTTTGTAGACTCGTAGATTTGAAGGAACGAGTTTAGCGTTGATCTATGTCCCACGCAGCCCTAAACACGACACATGGTAAAAATTTTTGTACTTAGGTTTTGCAAACAAATATTTTGCATACTAGTTGTTAAATTTTTTCGTATCATCAGTAAGTAAAATATTACACTTTTACAACTCACAATTTTACGAAACATACAAATAATTATTATATCCACAGGTTTAAAATAAATTTCACATCTACAGTACTTCCTTGTTAAAATTTAACCTAAATTTTACACAATTCACGGTACCCCGAGAAATAAGTTTTGTTGAATCATACAAAGTTTGTTTGGCGCAAACAAATTAATTATATGTATAGGAGCAATGAAATAATTTGTTGTTGAAACTAAACTATGTTGTTGTTCCTATTTGTTTGCACCAAACAAAGATACGGTTATTGCAACTAAAGCTTTGTTTGGATACGCACGTAGATTACACATTTTCGGTTAACATAAAAAAAAAAAATTCTAAGCCCAGTCGATATTCGAACCTAGACCACCTGCGCTTTAGAGCGACGCCTTAGCGACTTCAGCTAAAGTTAGTACTAGCGATATTGTAAATACATGCATTTAACATATGGGACAAAGTGCGCAAATAAATATTTTACGTTTTACAGCATTACTTTTTAGTTTCCAGTTGAACTTGTTTTATTAGGATGTTTATACGATTTTAAGCACCAATAGATGCACTAACAAACAATGTAACTACCCTTATTGTAAAAAAAAAATGTAAAAAAAAAAAAACTCTTGAGATGTATTTTCGAATGAAGGCAATGAAATGAGTCGCCAAACCAACATATAGACTATACTGTTGATTCAACCAAATATTTTGTTGAAAGTGGAATTCATTTTGGCCCAACACAGTAACAATTCCCTTTCTCAGTGTAGGCCTTACTTGTTAAATTGTCTCTAATTTAATTGTCTAACTTGACAGAAATAAATTTTGTAACTAGTTTACAAATAAATGTTCATTAAATACAAAAAAAAAAAAAGACAGCTACAGTGGACTAATCGAAGTGAGCTATAGAACTGAAACACACGTCAGGCAAAACATGGGAGGTATAAGCAAGCACAGCTCATAGTTCACTTCCGCAAAAGAAATTCACTCAACACTTCGGCTCATCG
Source organism: Clitarchus hookeri (assembly GCA_002778355.1). Lineage (NCBI taxonomy): Eukaryota > Metazoa > Arthropoda > Insecta > Phasmatodea > Phasmatidae > Clitarchus > Clitarchus hookeri. Next base: position 370,924 of record NQII01000843.1, on the reverse strand, counting down.
CGTACGGAGATAGAAGGACGAAGCCGGAGTGTACTCACCAGGCATTTCCGTCGACGCGAACAAGGGTGAAAGGTCACTCGGGAGGCAGTGGCGTGGCGTGGATGTGTTCCGAGGGAAGTAACACTCGACGATAACTGTACGCATAATTCTCAAATGCCTGCCGGACCGACAGACAACCCACAACAACGCGTTACAAATTGAAGTATGTATCGCCATCATTAAATGCATTAGTTAACCGCGGCAAGATTCTTCCACTAGTAGTTATACTCCAAAACACTTCAACGTGACACTTTTTCCGCGATTGGATGATGTTTAAATCGTTACAGGTCTCAATTTTCTGTCCGAGAATCGCCGACATTTGCTATAGGAGTAACTTAATTCTGGTTTGCCCAGTCGAGTGTGAAAACGCAATGTTACAAAAAGACAAGCCCAGTTAGCAAAGCTAGGCTGCAAGAGTGCACGCAGGAGTAACATTTTTTTAAGCCTAGCCTGCGCGTATCAATATTTTCGTAAAAAAAAAAAAACAGGAATCCTGTTTTATTGATGATTATATGTTACATTTTTAGACACTTCATTTGTCTGCAGACAAACCGAGATAGTAGCTAACTAATAAACAGCTCAGTTTACCCCCACTCACACCCAATGCACGAAATTGTGATTCATTGCGCACATGTAGGTAATTTTTGGCCTGCGCTGCTCACTTGCGGAATCTCAATGGCAAAAATCATGTCGGTAAGTGATTCGCAAACAGATTGAATGGTCCAGGTTTTCGAATAGTTCGTACGACCGTAGACAAACACAAGAACCTATAGCTCATTGAGCCGTGGCAACAAAACACAACGTTGTGTCGAGTTGGTAGTGCATCGCGCATCGTAACGTTAAGCTTGAAGGGAGAAATGATCACGCAAGCTGACGAAAGCAGACATTCGTAGACGTTGCAAAGTAACTTATCAACAATCCCGACGAGCATGCAGTCAACATTTCTCGCAATAGTCACACACTCCAATGATGAGGCACTGTCCCCTACAGGCTATTAAACGACCCACAGGGTACACCGTTAACACACGTTCGTATATTGCACTCGTCAGGCACGCACAAGCGTGTCTGAAGCTCGTTTCACGCTCAGATTTCAGTAGGAAGTTAATTAAACAATATTTTCATTAACACCTACTAAAAAATTTGACCATTTTTATTATGCGTGTACTTACTCTTTCAATTTCAAGACAGCGTGACTTCTTGGCTGTCGATAATCGGTAGCCATCTGGTAACAGAGATCGTCATGTACACTTTACTGCAATCTAAGACTGTGTTCGAATTCACAGCGACGTACCGTCGTCCAGTTGCCCTTCACCCCTTCAGTATCCGCGATCCCCCACATTCCCTTGATCTCTTCATGACGAAGTGGGTATGATTTCGAACACCCGTCTTCGTTTCGCCAATTTGCAACGCGTACATAGTGACCAGCATAAAAGGCTAAGAAGAAAATGCGAAACTGTTATAAACAATCGGAAATAAACAGAACCGACGGTGTATGGCACGTGGAAGGGACGGCGTCGCTTGTAGGGTGCATTCGTGTCCTTACCGCGAGTTCGGACATGGACAACGTGACCTCACAGCCCCGATGCACGAAGCCAGGCAAGGGCACGCGAATTCGGACACAGCCTGAGACGCACTACAGGAGTACAGCCGTCGTCAAACGTCGCTTCCCTCGCAACACACACACACACACACAAGCACAAACACACGCGCGCACGTCGGAGCTGTGGCTAACCTTGCAGGCAGCGGTCGTCGGCGCAGGCGGCCCTGCACGCCGTCTCGCCATGGTCGAGCTGCGGCGACGACTTGCAGCCACCACCGCCGTCGACGACGAGGTCCTGCGCGCCGTACGTCGCCTCCCAGGCCGAGCAAATTGATTGCATTTAGCGTGGCCGCGCCCGTCAGTGGGCCCCGACCTGCGGAATTGGCCTTAATTCGCGCGCCTCCGGGGAAAGAGAGGACCTGGGGAGGGGGGCAACGGGCTTTCCCGAAGAGGAGAGGGACAGCGGGGTGGTTGAGGGCAGGAAAAGCGGGAAGGCTCACTAACTCAATTTAATCCCTTTATCACAAGGAGGAAACTTTCCTAATGAGAGGCGAAGAGGAACTCTCAGCGAGAGGGAGAGAGAGAGTGAGTGAGAAAGAGGCGGGGAGGGAGAGAGGTCCGCGATCTCTCTTGTGCGCCGACGACAATTAGCGCGAATTTGCAGCGACGCGTCGCGCCCGAAGACGTCGAGTGAAGCTCTCGGCGGGGCCCGGTCCTTATCACGGGAAGGTGCGAGACGAAGGTGGTCTGCCGCCTCCCACCACCGCCTCTTGGGCACCGCCCCCACCCCGCCCCTTCGCACATACACTTACCT
>NQII01000843.1:353357-368525 GCA_002778355.1 Clitarchus hookeri | reverse complement strand
CTGCGAGAGCGAGGCCGGCCGCCAGGTGGTTGAGCACGCCGGGCCCGGAGGCCGCGGGCCGCGGCGCCAGCGACGACAGAATGGTGACGGCCGGCGAGATCTGCGACGCGCCGCTGGAGATGCCGCGCCTGGAACTCCAGACGCGCGGGCGAGCCTGCCTGCCTGGAACTCCAGAGCCACCGCGCGCGCAAGTCACGTCCCTCGTTGCTCCGCCGCGCGCTGTGAACCGCGCTCTGACGCGGGGGTCGCCGCTTCGGACCCGGCCGCGACCTAGAACAGAGGGGGAGAGGGGGGCAGGACCACAAGCCGCCGGCCAATGGCTGCCTGTCCCGGCTCTACCCGCCTATCCCCCTCCATGATCGTGAGGCCCACGGCCACGCCCACCGCGCGGAGGGGGAGGGGGCGGAGCCTCCTGGACCAGCCAGGGAGACTCCCATCTCTCTATCTCTCTTTCTCTGCACTCCCTCCGTCTCTGTCGCACGAGCGGGCGGCAGCGAAGCCACGAACACAGGCGGAACTGCAACGAAAACCTCTCCGCTGCAAATAAAATGAGAAGTCGTAGAACGATAACGCTATTTTTGACCGGCACACCACACACGAAAAATAAAAGACTAAAAGTTTCGATAAAATAAAGTGTTTCTTTTTAACTCATTCAGACCCAGTGTACACACAATTATTGTGTTTAGTCTATCAGCACTATCTTCGCACTTTTTAAATCAAACCTTTGAAAAAAAAAAATACCCCGCCTATGGCGTGTTTTGTTGCCTCTTAAATATGTCGCGTATCACAAGCGTCTCATACTTGTGTTAACATAAAAGTACCTTATTTTAGTTAAATTGTTTTAAAAATATTTTTTAACTTTAATTTTTAATATTTTGTTTGTAATTAATATGAATAAAAACGGGGAGAAAATACGCTTGTTGGTAATACCCAGTAAGAAATAGTTCTCATTGCAAAGTATAATTAAACTGAACGCGCACTAATGCGGCGAGTGGAACCTCGGCAGTGACTCTGGAATAGTTGGAGCTAACCGTGAATGGACTAGGTACGTAACGCACAGGAGAGTTGTTTTGGCCATTGTCCTACACCGCGACTCCCAATGCCCGATGAGTAGAGGTGCGCGGATTTTGCTAAATTATTTTGGCATCAATCGACGTGCTTCTCAGTTCTTTACGTGCGTGCCCGGTCCGCAGCTGTTTATTCGTCGGCAGCTGCAGTGGGGGAAAACGTTTATTTTTTTATTCGACTTGATTGCTCGCGATACGGCCCGTTTGACTGTTTACGTGCTGCCTCCCCATTGGCTAAAGATGAGGTAGACCGATCTCGCTGGCTGCACGCGACCAGTCCCCGAGTCACAACAGTGAACTGCTCTTCTGCCAACACGAGTAGCAAAACACGCCGTTGATTGGATTCGAGGTTAGAAAACTCTTTAGTAAACAAGCACTTTGAGATGTATGCATACTTCCTCTAACCAATTTGTAATGAAGTCTGATTAATTTCAAATTTGCGAAAGTATTTCATTCATATAAAAGTGCTTGTCTTTCGAAAACTAAGATATAAAACGAACACGTTCATCACTGTTGACCATGTAACTTCGATAGTTGTTTTCCTTTGGGTACAGGGGCAGAATAAGAATAAGTGGTCTATCTCACCGTAAGCCTATTGTGCCTCCCCAGTGTTTGACTTTTGGATTCCCGCCGTATTGTCGGTGGCGCACCTTGTGGTCGCGACAGGAACTAGTTTTTCACTAGTCTTTTGTTTGGCAAGGGTTGATTTTTCGTGAGCACTAGTGGACGCAATGTTGCTATCGTGTATTATTTTCCGGCTCCAAGCGGCCTTCCAGCGAACTTGCTTTCTTTTTTGTAGTGGTTTTTACCAGTCCTTAAAAGTTTCGCAACGAAACACGGTTATTACGTTTATTTCTTCCTGTTGTAGTTGTCGAAACAACTGTGCTCCAATCATGAAAGAAACAAACATGCGAGTATACTCTCTTGGAGTCTCCTTTACCAATAAGCTTCCCTTGTGGATAAGTGATTTTAAACCGTGTTACTCTAGTAGAGTATGAATTGTTCTTGTTTCTGTAAGGGCGAACACGAAGCTCACAGCTCGTTGGTTAATAGAACAACACACATAATAAAATTTCTTATTTTACGACACACGAGATTATAAATTAATACTGGTCTGAAAGTGTTAAAACCGACGCCTTAATCGTGATAATATACCTAATACCAGTCCAACAAACACTTATATAACAACTCAGTAGTTTAAAGGTCCAGTTTGTCTACACGCCCAAGTTATAACTAAATTTTTTTTTTTCGAAAAATAAAAAATAAAACTTATTAATTGAAATGTAGGTAAAAACTAATTTCAGTAAGATACATTTTCGTTTGTAACATTTCATGTTACTGTGAACACGTTTGGAGTAATCTCATTCTGGGGTTCAAGCAGTGCAAAGTGAAGAAGGGAAGTGATGGCACTAGTGACGACTACACGATTGGTGTATCGTTGCAGTGAGCACGCACTTGAAGCACGGCCCTACCTACACTGTAAAATTTTTTTTGTCATTTTTACTGAGATATTGTTTGTAATTTTACAATTGCTTTTAACAATACAAAGATTTCTCTTGTAAAACTACTCGTTTGTAAAACTACAAGGGCCGTGTTTGTAATATACCTCAAGAAATATTTGTACTAAACTGACCAGCATCGACAAGCTTCAGCAAAATGGCGGACACTCAACAACGTAAAAACGTGTATAGCTGTTTGTGCAAAAACTGTGGGCGATGTAAAGTGTAGTTGCGTGCAAAATATATATTTTTTGCAATTTTCAATAACGTAAAACATTTAAAACAGCTCAAATAATCATAATAAAACAACAATTTAAATAAGAAGTTACCGTATTATTCATTAACTGTTAATGTTTCCTAGCGACACATAACTCTTAAATCGTCTCTCAAGAACTCTTTAAAAGAGCCGTCAAAATCTCTTAACTCAACAACAGAACACTTAGAATGAAATAAATGTAACTAATCTTCTTAACCAAATAACTTAATTAAAATTTTGTAGGTACTTTAGGCTTGTAGTTTAGGGTGCCGAATGATAATACAAGGGCTGTGGGTTCTAGTCCCAGTGCTGGCAAAAGTGTGTCAGTTAAGTCTATTGGGACTTACACGCTCCTGACTTTCAGTGGATTGAATTTCTGGGGTAATTTTTGAAAGAATATTCTGGTCATCGCCCTTGCCTCTCTCATCGTGATTAGAGGCGGGGGGAACCTTCTAGATCGAGCCAGCGAGTTGACAGTTTAGAGTTGGGAGGGTTATGAGACCTTAAGCGCCATGTGTGCGAAGACAGCGAAGCGACGAGCCAGCAGAGCGTCGAGTGGCGGCGAGAGTGACCGGCGGGAGTGAAGTCTGCGGACTGCGAGCATCGGCACAGTGAAGAGTGAGACCGGCGGGTGAGACTCCTGAACTGAATCCGTGAGTGTAAGACGTTTGGAACGATAGCAATAGAAGACACATTGAATATGATGCAAATAATGAGTGTGAATTAAGTGACAGTGAACAATAGGTGTAGAGACTTTCATAAGGACTTAAATAAGAACTCAGACAGACATTAAGGCTCGGCTTCACATACTATGCAAAAATTCTTCGTTTTCGTGCTATAATTTCATTTTCAGAGGCACTGTATTACTGGAATTGTCTGATAACAGAAAATGTGCTATTTCCTAATTGTTTAATACTTTCGTATGTAATTATCACTTCGTGTTATTTTCTGCTTGCAAAAAGGCAGGAGCATAACTGATAAAATATTAATACGATCTTGATTTTTTACAACAAGCAGATGACACAATTAACATTACGCTCAAAAATATTTAAAAACTCGTAAAATGTAGATTTTCTACAATCGTACATTGTGAGCAATTACTATGAATCCGAAATCATGCCGCGAAAACGAAGAATTTATGCAAAAGGGGTCAAGCCGAACATTAAATTTTGCGCTCAATAAGAATAAAAAGAGTAATAGTGGATATGGGTAGTTTAATGTTGTAAATAATATCTGTGAGGATAAATTAAAAATCCAATTTTGTTCTTTATTTTTATTAAGTCCTTCATCCCTCACAAACTCAGACACGCCCTTCTGGATTTCTGAAACACTATGAATTGTTTACGCCGGACATTCTGTCACTCCGCACTTGCAGTGAGTGGTCACACGCTGCGGACTGCGAACGAGTATTCCCGCAGTCTGAACATGACCTGTCTTCTTCCAAGGTTACCCTGGCTCTCTGCTCACTCGTGACTCGAACACCAGCACCCCCCCTCCCCTTCTCCCTCTATTAACTCACTGACGCAATGGCTAACCCAGTGAAGATAGCTTTTCCCATTCCGGGAACAACTGACTGAATAGTCTATCCGGCTTCTCTATACTGTTACAATTTCTCAAAGTCAATGAGCTTAGCCAGGTTCTTTAAGGGATGGACGTCTTAATAAAATAAAATAAAAGAGTTAATTATAATTTTGTAATTTGTTTTCAATAACTACAAAGAAAATGCTTTCTAATCAATATCTCACAATAAATTGCTATCACTTGCTATTTACAATTTTATAAACTCAATCAATACAATTTACAATCACCTCAAATAAATTAAATAACTAAACAAATTATAATCAGTCCCAATATACAGTGTATCAAAACATATTGAAATGTTTTAAAAGTTATATCTTATTTGATTGTTCCAATACCTACAATTAAGTCCTTATCACATGCTCATACAGGCTCACCTTAGTACAGTCTAGATTAACACCAGTCAGAAATGTTCTATAGATCTTCGAGCACCCTCATGCACAGTAGCCTTCAACTAGTCGGATACCACGCCCTCTCGTCCGTCATCATCGCACAAAACACTCGTCGGCCGCCGTCTCGCAACCGCCGTTGTCGTTAGACCTCTCCGCTGATGTCTCACTCTACTCCGGACTTCGCCAGATTACCTCATTTCAGCCAGATGGCCACCAAAGAGAGACTGCCGATCGTAATGCCACGGCGGTATTTATTGTGCCATAGTCCATAGCCGAGAAACTTCTCCAAATACTGCATTGTGCCGAGGGACATAGTAGTTATCAGAATATTTTTGCTCATCCTTCCAAGTAGTCGAATCCTCCATTAATGGGGGGAGGGGGGCAGTTTTGATGCCAGTCAGGTCAGGCGTCAATCATTCCTGGCCGCACGGCGACAGAGCAGCGAACGCATCTGCTTAAGATGGGTGGGTGTCGACAACTCAAGGTCCTGTTCGAATCTTAGTCGTATACCTGATGGAACGAGAGCGCATTTATATCAAACGTGTCATTAGTCACGAAGTTACAGAGTTGGAATCGATCACTCTGCAAACCGCTCCGTTTCCGTCCTGGTATCGTGTGTTGGTCTGATTTTAAAGCCGTATTCACGTCAAAAAAAGACTCAGAATAGACTCCTTAAGCAATCGTAACTCTAATTCAGTGTTGGCATTGTTCTGTGAGTACCCCAAAATCTCAATGCAATACAAAATAATTGAATGAACGAAGCAGGTTTTGTGCGATGGTTGCTTACGAAAGATTTTTAACCCACAGGCCAAGATGATTCGAAAAGAAGGCTGGCTGTAAGTTTAGTAGAACTATTCCGCATCGTTGCCGGTAATTGAATGCCACAGAAGTTGCATGTTTTAATCCGGTACGTAAGTCATCTAGTGATGCAGCCAAAAAAAACCATTTTAAAAAAGAGGCAAGAAATTTTCCTTCAACAGATAGCCAGCCACAATTACGTGAAAACTGTGCACGTTTCCAGTCAAGGCTGGTCAGAGATATTGGTGGGTAAAGTCAAGGTGGATGAACGTGATACGGCATAACAACTTGGATGAATGTGATACAGATNTCAGAGATATTGGTGGGTAAAGTCAAGGTGGATGAACGTGATACGGCATAACAACTTGGATGAATGTGATACAGATAAAAAATGTTCAATTAATAGCAAAAACACATAAATTATTGAATATAGAAATATAAATAGGTTATTTAAAATCTTTGTAAAGTGTCACTAATAACTTTTTGTTAGTGATAGTAATTAAATGTTAATATTGTGTGTTTTGAAGACTAAAAACTTATACAGGGAGCGGCAGAAATAACTCCCGAATTTGAACGGCTAATAAAAAATACACAAACGATTCAAGTCAAAATTTTATTAAACCATCTAACAGAATTATGTTTGCCATTTAGTTTGATTTAATTTTTTTCATTTTAACTNAAGTCAAAATTTTATTAAACCATCTAACAGAATTATGTTTGCCATTTAGTTTGATTTAATTTTTTTCATTTTAACTTATTCTTTAAACATAATATTATTTAATTTTCACTTAATCTTTAAAAAATAATCGTTTTTTAATTGTCACTTAATTTTTAAACATAATCTTTTTTTTAATTTTCACTTTTTAAAAATAATCTCACTCAAATGCCAACCGTGACATGTCTGAAGCCTCACTCTGAAATTACGCATTACTCTTCTCGTCATCTCTTGTGGAATTTCCGCGATTTCGTGTTGGATAGCAACTTTGAGTTCATCGATTGTCGTCGGTTTGTTTTTGTAGACTCTACTCTTCAGGTAACCCCAGAGAAAGAAGTCACAGGCGGTAAGATCGGGTGAACGAGCTGGCCACGGGATGTCGCCTCGCAGTGAGATTAAACGCCCTGGACACATTTGTCTTAGGACTGCCGTAGATTCTCTTGCTGTGTGAGCGGTGGCACCATCCTGTTGAAACCATACAGCAGGATTTACACGTTCATTCAGTTTCGGCTCCAGGAAGTTGTGTAGCATCTCTACGTAACGATGAGACGTTACTGTAACTGTTCGTCCTTACTCCTCAACAAAATACGGGCCTATTATTCCAAAGTCTGCTACAGCACACCAAACAGTGACACGTTGGCTATGGAGAGGTCGCTCACGAAGTTGCCGAGGATTATTTTCTGCCCAATATCGAAAATTCTGTTTGTTGACGAATCCTGATAAATGAAAATGTGGTTCGTCACTTGAGAGCACAACTGCGTCTGTTGGAAAGTTTTCCAGGATAGCCTGTCAAGATGCAATACGGTTGGCCCAATCACGTTCACTAAGTTCCTGCACAACCATGATTTTGTACGGATGAAAGTGGAGGTCTTGGTGTAAAATTCTTCTCACACTACGATCAGATATTCCCAAGCTGGCAGCGTGCCTACGGGCTGGACGTCTTGGAGATTTGGTAACTGCTTGTTGGAGTAATTGAACGTTCTGTGGAGTTCGAGCGCTGCGAGGTCTACCTGGCGGTGCATTTTTTAAAGCCGAACCTGTGACTCTAAAATGTTTAACCCACAATAGAACGGTTTTCCTGTCAGGGACTGCACCGTGCCGACCTATTCCGAAGCACGTACGAAATAATCTCTGCGTTGTGATTACAGAATCGCCATTTTTAAAATAGGTTTCAAGGACGAATGCACGATGTTCACCACTCCATGCCATTGTGGCGACTGAAATGGCAGCAGTGGTGCTGCACTATGACACAACCCCGGGCCGCCTACCACCACTAGCGCCGAGCCCATGGCGGTGGCAAATTCGGGAGTTATTTCTGCCACTCCCTGTATATATATATATATTGAAAACATTTTTCCCTGATATTTACGTTTTCAAATATATCAAAATTTCTTAAAAACCATGAAAAGGAGAGTTTGATGGCCTATATTTCAACACGGAGTTCAAAGAATTTAATTTATGACAGTAAAAAAGTGGGCAAATTTAATACAGAAAATAAGGCGTATATGATACAAGGGAAGGCGAAATATGATATACCTAATGTTTCGTTGTTATTAAGTTTTCATGAAAAATACAATTAAGTGTAATATTTTGTATTAAATAAAAATAGGCAATGAATAATGCATTTAATGTGACAAGAGTGTAATATTTGTCATATTGTGCTTCGTCTATATTTAAACAAAGTACAATATTAAATTTACTGAGTGTAATCACGGCCGTATTATACAGGTATGGGCTTGCGTCTGTCTGTAAACGTTAACCCTTTGTTTAGTTCGTGAAACTGCCGCTTTCGCTACTAGTACATCAGACCGGTTTGGTGGCAAAATATTTTGTGATATAATTTCGTCAGAAGCGTCAGACTACGCATAAAAACAGTTAACCTTCTAAATAAAAATAGCTCTAAACAGATGTCGGCCACTTTCCATATATCACGAATACTCCGATGCTAAAACTGGACGGCACTTGTGAGAACATAAGGGTCAAGTTTACCAACCCTATTACAGAGTGTCCATACCTGTTTTTCTAAGACCCTGGTTGTAATATTGAGCATACTCAAATCGGCAAAGACATTGGATCATACTGCCGTCTTTATATTAACATTGTGTGTATAGTTCTGCATTTACGTTGATGTATATGAGTGTCTTTGTGTTAGGCTTTTAAATATGCCAGTCTAAATGTGTGAATTTACTTGGTAGACTACGGCTACATTCCATCCTAATTGTGTGTTTTCTTTTTAAAATGGGAACGCATATGNTGTGAATTTACTTGGTAGACTACGGCTACATTCCATCCTAATTGTGTGTTTTCTTTTTAAAATGGGAACGCATATGATAAAAGACAACATAATAATAAATTATTCTGAAAAACTTTTTAAGAAAGCAGAAGTGATATTGAAATTTTAACAGTGGCTACAAAAAACAAGCAGGCTGCGAAAATTAATAAAATAATTATTCGAGTCGTTACCTTAAAAAAAAACTTACAAGACAAGATTAAAGAATCTTTAGGAGGGAAAATTGAGATTCTAAACTAGCAGACGATTTGAGAATTATTGCANTGTGAATTTACTTGGTAGACTACGGCTACATTCCATCCTAATTGTGTGTTTTCTTTTTAAAATGGGAACGCATATGCTAAAAGACAACATAATAATAAATTATTGTGAAAAACGTTTTAAGAAAGCAGAAGTGATATTGAAATTTTAACAGTGGCTACGAAAAACAAGCAGGCTGCGAAAATTAATAAAATAATTATTCGAGTCGTTACCTTAAAAAAAAACTCACAAGACAAGATTAAAGAATCTTTAGGAGGGAAAATTGAGATTCTAAACTAGCAGACGATTTGAGAATTATTGCANCACAAGACAAGATTAAAGAATCTTTAGGAGGGAAAATTGAGATTCTAAACTAGCAGACGATTTGAGAATTATTGCATAGTATAGTTTTGCCTTATAAATATCTTATATATGGGAAGCAGTTGCAGATCATGCGAACAGAAATGGACTTAACTCCCTTCAAGAATGGGAGGCCTTGAAACGACTGGTTTGTGGGTTTCTGTAACGGCCAACACAAATGCCTTAAAAATTGGAACCTTAAAATAACCCGCACAATGGTTACTGCATATCCGTTTATTATTTGTGAGTTTTATGACGTAATTGTTGAAGTTTAGCGCGAGTTCGTCAGTCAGCAGGTCCTTCGACAGTCAAGAATTCTGATAAAAAATGTTGGGCTTTACCATAAATTGGGGCGAATTAACCTAGAAATATTCTTGAAGATTTCATGAAAACTATGCACAAATGTATGTTAATAATGAGTATCTGTATATAACTGTTTTGTTGTTAATTGAGAACTTTTTAAAGCCCCGATAACTTCATCATTTTGTTGAATGCGTATCCTTCCGTGTTTGGAATAACAATATGTAATACTTCTAGAACACCTTGCATACACACACTGCAATTATTTGTTGTTGTAACCGATTCACATATCATTTTAGGATCTATAAAAATAAATTTATATAATTTAAAAAATTCAAGAATTATTTGTAATGAAAAACTGTCGTAACATTTTAATTACTTATGACAGAAAATTAGTTAAGAAATAAAACAGGGAAAATAATTGACGTGTAATTTTATATACTTCAATTTGATGTCTTTAAATAGGAAATATAAATAAATGAGTTTCTAAATGAAGCATATACAGCTTTCGGATAGGAAAAAGTTCATTATTTTATATTTCTAGAGAAGTCTAGTTAGTTTCTTATTTAATTCAAATAAAAAGTGGGCGGATTTCATAAAAATAGCAATATAACCAATTTATTATGTGTTTTTAGCAGTTAAAATTCCTTATCTCAAGAATTTTTTAAATGTAAAAACTGATTATTTGGAGTTCCAGTTAACTGACGTGCATACCATATGTAAATAAAAAATAACGCAGATATATATATATATATATATATATATCCTTGACTTAAAATATAGAATGACCCTTTAGGATGATCTGTACATTGAATCGGCCTGTACATGTTCCAAGATAATTTACAACACGGGCTTTGCATTTGCTTGAACCCGTAGTCCTTTCTAATTTAATTGTACCGATGTTTGATGCATTTTACTGCCCCATTTAATAGGCATGGCAATGTTATATGTCTAAAAATAATAGCATCTCATTGCTATAAAATATACTGTGCTGATTACTGGAAGGAGCGAACCAGAGATAACTTCTACAAAATGCCTACGATATCAGAACTACAGTACTCAACAGTTGCGACAAAAAAAATAAAAACTGCTTGGCAGAAGTTTTTCCATTGGTTAGAATATATCACTAGCAAGTGGCCATTTTCTTTCACCAGCCCTCACAACCCCAAGCGAAGTGGGGAGAGGAAAAAAACGTTCGTAGAAAGAAAAATCGTAGAACTGACATAGAGCCAATACAACTAATATCTTGCAAGTGCGCGAGTAGGCCAATTAGAAATATTGTACAAGCTATACTGGGAAAACGTTTTGAAGAATGAAACGAAGTTTGCTTAGCGATAACATTTTAATTATCTGCACAGAGGGCAATAAACATCTTGTTGTTGAAACCAAATTGTGTTGTTCTTGTTTGGTTTTCCCAAACTGTAAAATTGGTTAGTGGAAATTAAGATATGTTTGGCTCTATATACATTACAAATACAGGACAACGTAGCTGTGAATAAATATTTCCTGTTTTACATATTTAATATTTTTGTCAAGAAAATTTCAAACTAACTCTTGAACTGTATTTTTGATCAAAGGCGTTACATGAGTGGTATGGCCAATGTATTCAGTTGAGTCAACTAAATGTATTGTTGACAGTTAAATTTTTATTTCCCAACATAGATTTTGCTTATTCAAGTGTGAATTTCGTTAGATAAATAATTTTGTTGCTTTTCAGGATGTTTTTTTTACTAAATAAAATATTACGTTGAGGCTACTAAATATAGGCTACGTTTGGCCATAGCCTATACAAATAAAGTATTTTGTTGGTTAGAACCAACCTGTCTCTCGGTGCACAGAAAAAAGTGTAACGTTGTGACAACAGTATTAATGTTAATACAACAGCAATTTTTTGTTATCTGTGAACCGTTGTCAACTAATGTTGCTGTTAATGTAGTAGCTACACTGTTTAAGCTATTAATGTAAATGCAACATTAAACCTTTGTAACAACATAACCGCCTTACTGTTCTGTCAACATTAAGGTGGTGTTTATTTTGTGGCAAAACAAATTTTGTGTTGAATTGATGTTAACATTTGGGTTAAAAATTTTCTTGTATTTTCTTTGCTTTAAAAACATTCCAATGTATAATAAATTAAGTACAATTATTTTGTCACAAAATAAATGTTAACAACAAAAACATGATTTCTGGGAGGGGAGTCGAACCCGCGCCTTGAGTCTTGACGTCCTACCAACTGCTCTATCTTAACATGTCTGACTGTGCTTCGTTTTGTAGGTATTTCGTACAACATAACAACATACTATAGTTCTCTTTCGTTACGTGGAAATACTTTATGATCTATAAATGCATGCCTAATTAACAAACGTAAACTACTTTACTGGGCTTGAAAACTGGGCTAAGCTACATTTAGTTTTCATACTATGATTTAAAATTTAAGTACAATGCTTTAATTTTACGAGGTTAACGGTGTTCACTAGCATCCACCATTTTACAACGCCAGGCCAGTGTAAACTTGTGTCGGTTGGAAATTTATCCAATGTTGCAGTAACTATTTTTTCCTTCCTGTTATTTTTAGCGTAATTCCACTTTTGGTTGCGGCAACGTTACTTAGTAGATGCTTAATTAACATTAACACTTCATCACTATATTTACGTTATAGTAATATAAGACTTTGTAAATGGTTAACTTATAAAGTTTTTCACAACATAATTTTACAATATAAACGTTTTAAAGCAATGCCTCCATAGCATTTTTTTTGTTGCAACATTATACTTTTTTTTCTATTTATGCAGCCACGCACCTCGGCGTCCACTTACACATATGCACATCGTCCCTCAAAATAGTCACCGTAGGCCACTATGCAAGTTACGTCTGCCAACGTTAGTATAACTGTTGAAAACATTCCTGAAATATATTGCCAGGAAGACACTGTACGGCTTCTCTTGTGGCTGTGGGATAGAGAATANCTGTTGAAAACATTCCTGAAATATATTGCCAGGAAGACACTGTACGGCTTCTCTTGTGGCTGTGGGATAGAGAATAAAATTATCATGATGCAAGATCGGGTGAGTACGGAGGATGTGGCAACACGGTGACCTGTTGCCTCGCCAGTTAGTNTAAAATTATCATGATGCAAGATCGGGTGAGTACGGAGGATGTGGCAACACGGTGACCTGTTGCCTCGCCAGTTAGTTCCCTAGGACAATCTCAGAGCGATGTACAAGGGTATTGTCGTGCAGAAACAGCCAGTTATTCATACGCCACAGCTGAGGACGCTTACAACGAACTGCATTGCACGTATAGGCCTATCCACTCCCGAGAGGGCATTTTCGTGGGAGTCGGCAGTACGGGCATACGGCTGGTTTCATGTTTTTAGGATGCAGCACACACTCGGGTCTGTCTGGATAGGCCTACCGTACACGCGCCGATTCCGTTCCGAAGAGAGTCATACAGAAGCGGAATTCTGTCCTGAGGGAAGTCGGCCCACGTCTGTTGCAAACGTCCCTCGATCAGATCATCGCCGGGTCGGAGTTGACGTCCGAGCTGATCCCACGCATGCTCTTTCGAAGACAGATCGTGGGACCTCCACTGCACGAGCATACCTGAACTCAACGCAGGCTTTCCACACACACACACACACACACACGTTCCTAGCGTGCATGAGTGTGTTCTCTTTGAAAGACAGTGCCAGGTTGCAGCTAGCAGCGGCGTGTGGTGAACTGTTGCCAGGTAAGCTGCGGTTTCGCTCTNATCGGGTGAGTACGGAGGATGTGGCAACACGGTGACCTGTTGCCTCGCCAGTTAGTTCCCTAGGACAATCTCAGAGCGATGTACAAGGGTATTGTCGTGCAGAAACAGCCAGTTATTCATACGCCACAGCTGAGGACGCTTACAACGAACTGCATTGCACGTATAGGCCTATCCACTCCCGAGAGGGCATTTTCGTGGGAGTCGGCAGTACGGGCATACGGCTGGTTTCATGTTTTTAGGATGCAGCACACACTCGGGTCTGTCTGGATAGGCCTACCGTACACGCGCCGATTCCGTTCCGAAGAGAGTCATACAGAAGCGGAATTCTGTCCTGAGGGAAGTCGGCCCACGTCTGTTGCAAACGTCCCTCGATCAGATCATCGCCGGGTCGGAGTTGACGTCCGAGCTGATCCCACGCATGCTCTTTCGAAGACAGATCGTGGGACCTCCACTGCACGAGCATACCTGAACTCAACGCAGGCTTTCCACACACACACACACACACGTTCCTAGCGTGCACGAGTGTGTTCTCGTTGAAAGACAGTGCCAGGTTGCAGCTAGCAGCGGCGTGTGGTGAACTGTTGCCAGGTAAGCTGCGGTTTCGCTCTGCTTTATATCTAACCGTTAGCTTCTTTACACATCGGCCACTTTAACGTAGCGGTGCAGTGAACGTCACAGCACGTGGGTGATGGCTGCCTCGCCGCTCTCTCGTGAGTGGCCGCAGTACGTTCAGTTCCTCCCGGCTCCGCTGTGGTTACTGGTTCCTGCTGCGTGCGCCGAGTGCGTGCAGCACTGAGCAAGCACCTGCTTACCTTGCAACACCTCGCCATCAGAGCGTCGAGTCGAGGCGAACTGCCTGTACCCNTCGCTGCCACACCGCCGTGCCATCGACGTCCCCGGAATCACTACCAGAGATGACCTGATGTCAAGCTGTATGACTCCTCAGACGCTAGGAGTGATGCCAGCGTGTCTCTCCACAACGTCGGCAGGACGTGTCTTATCCCCTCGGCGTCTCCATACTCGCACGAGACGCAGTACAAGAGATCCATCGGTGCACATGTTGCAACGCCGATTGTCATTACTTAGTACCTGCCAATTACATCGCTATTATCTATTTGCAGTTTCTTTACACTTTTTTTAATTAGACTTTTGGAAAAACACCCCCTGTGCGACGTGTTTGTTTTCTTCCCAAATGTGTAATATATCACAAGGTTATACTTGTGTTAACATTAAAGTACGTTATTTGTGGTAAAATTGAACTTTCACATATATTTTATGAATAAATTACAATATTTAATTGATAACGAATATGAATAAAGGCACAGGTGTGTTGGCAATATCTAGTAAAAAAATAGTTCTTATGCAAAATTTTACTTTACTGGTTGCTCACGAATGCGGTGCGTTGGCCCTATGGTGTAGTTTTCTAAACTTTGTTTTAAAGACGTGGAGGAATATTCTGTAAGTAGAACTTTAGCAGGGAGGGCTTCAGAAAAGTACGAAGTAACCGTGACTTAACGTTACTGCCCCTGGAGTATTTCCTATCACGTGGAGATAAATATAACGTTTGGGCGTTGCAATAAGCAATTTTATTTGGATCTGTACTGTTATAGGTATGACGATCTGTCATAATTCGGGACAAACAAAAACATGTGTTTGGTATTACTAGGGGCAGCTGTTCGTGAGACTGCGGGATACAGTCTCAACAGCGAATGATACATCCCACACTTTAGGGACTTAATTCCCTTACTGGACGCCATTTTCATCTGTGTACAGTGCATACCGCCAAAGAAACTTCCCCTGTTACGTCCGAGATATTCGGTAACGTGGCTGGAAGGATTAACGGTAGCCTATGCATGGGAAAGTGAACAAGTAGCCCATCAGATATCGGTCATCGAGGCATGGTGCGTGGAGACACACAGTGTT
>NQII01000843.1:338673-352500 GCA_002778355.1 Clitarchus hookeri | reverse complement strand
AGAGATATATATATATATATATATATATATATATATATATATGTATATATAACTAGGGTTTAATTAGAGTTTTCTGATTGCTCAGAATAAATTAACTTGACAGATATATATCTGTAAAGTTAATTTATTCTGAACAATCAGGAAACTTTAATCAAACCCTAGTTTGCTTTTAACACAAAAAATTAACTTAAAACCGGATGCATATTTTATACTTGTTGNTTTGCTTTTAACACAAAAAATTAACTTAAAACCGGATGCATATTTTATACCTACTTGTTCTGTATCAGTTTTGTGAGTGTCTGGGTGCAGAGGGTGACATCCGATTATGGTGTTCGTAGATTTTCGCTCACCTTTAAGCTTGTAGCATAGGACATTCACTTTTTTAGAAGGAATATTTCATATATTGTTTTTGAGTATGTTCTAAAGTGTTTGGGTTTAGAGCTACGTTAGATGGCCTACTACACTGTTCTTAGTATTGTACAAAGTGTTTAGATTTCCTTAGCGCATACATGGGCCTGCAACGGTTGCCTTGTTAGTTGACCCGCCCCTTCTCTACTAGCACTTTTCCCTATCATAATAAAGAGCATGATTCCTATCGTCTGTCTCCTGTAGCATTTTCTGATAAACATGATAATGCATGAAACAATTTCTTAATTNAGAGCATGATTCCTATCGTCTGTCTCCTGTAGCATTTTCTGATAAACATGATAATGCATGAAACAATTTCTTAATTCTTTCCTGTCGAAAGGGTTTTTACGGTGACTATGCCGGTTTTTCCCTTTCTCTTCTAAATATAGTTTAGCTATAAGTACACTTAGGGAGGTTGTCATGGCCAAATGCCGGCCATGTCAGCCCAATCCCTCTTTTCCGTGATGCGTGTCTCCTTGCATGAAATCTCTTTCTTGTAGGCGCATGGGGCTTAGCCCTGAGACGCACTTAACTCCCGTCCCTACCGCGGGCTCATAAAACACTTAGTTTTAGAGTAATTAGTTAAAAAAAAAAGAGGCTGCCTTGTTTTTCCAGTTGCTATCCCGGCAGGCGTGTCAAAACAATGTGTGATACGCGTTGCTTGCGTGCCAGGTGCAATAGCGCAATGGTTGCGACATTTATACGCGAATTCCTCGCAAGCGGCGTGGTTCAGTGTGATGACACAAGACCACCGTTCTCGTTAATTTTAACGTTATTTTTAATTGACCTTCATTGTAAACCCGATTAGGCTTCGACGTCACAGAATTTTATGCGACAACATGTTCGAAACCCTTAATTTCTCTACGACGTAATGCTATGGCAGCGACCGGTTTTTGCTGTGGTTGCTGATATTAGTTAAACTGCACGTTATTCTGGCTGCCGTTGTTCCATCCCAAATACTTTATGTAAAATTTAAAATAAACACGTGTTAACTCGACCTTCAAGGGCGCGTACCACCCTTACGATGCACGTACGCAGCCATGCATCCCAGGAGGCGGGCACCATTCCACTCCTCCTCTGCCGAGACGGGATACAGGAACAGTCGCCATACAGGAACAGACACGTGTTTCTGGACGTGAACGACGTGTGCGTACGACACAGTTTGAAGAGAAGTACCGTAGCTTCCACAGGAAGAGGCGCCACCCACCAGCACCGGAACCATGGCTCTCGCAATGGATGACAGCCAAAGTGCTGTGATTCGGGTTCTTCGCAAGCAACAACTGCGTCCCTATCACCTGCATACGGTAAAAGTGTCAGGTCCGGACGATTATACTCGTCGGCTACAAATCGCTTCGTGGCACCTGCGACAGTGCAATGTTTATCTACCTTCATACTGTGGACGGACGAGGCATGCTTTACACGCGACGGTATTTCTAATACCAGGAATATACACCTGGGTGGGAGGTAACAGAACCAGCATACGAAGCCATCAGCAGCAGTTTTCTGTGAACATGTCGGCGAGTATTGTGCACAATCATTTCATTGAGCTATTCGTCTACCTCCACGACTTAACATTGTTATTTTACCGTCGGTTCGTCGAGTACACGGTGCCGTAGCTCCTGGAGGATGATCCACTTGACGTGCGAATGCGTTTGTGGTTTCAGCATGACCGCGCCCCAGCACATTTTGACCGGGATCAATACAAATTTTGATGCGCCATATTTTACGGGAATCAGTGGTTTACGAAACTACGGAACATAGTCTCAACAGCGAATGGTACCTCACACACGAATTGTAAACAAAACATGGGGAATTAATAAAAACGTATGCTGAGAGTTTAGACATCAACAAAACAGTTTTATTTAACAATTTTATTTAACAGGTTATGGGCCCTCACCATATCAAACACCGCAATTTCAGTACTTCGACCTATCCACAATCCATACTGTAATTTTTGAAGACCATGCACCATGTATAGGTATTGCATCAAAATTCATATTTATAATCATTTCCAGGGTCCTTACTATTGTAGACATTATACATCATGGTCATAGGAAAATGTCTGTTTGTGTGCAGAACTTTAAGCAAATCTCTTTTCCAATAGTATGGAAAAACACAAGTCTCCGAGGAAGCATTAATCGGGTCAAACATATCCTGCTTGATTCTGGTAAATACACAAACAAGTCATTCACTAGTCACATTTTCCAAGCCCGATGCTTTCTTTAATTTCATAGATTTTATAATGGACTCTAAATCGTTTATTGCTGCTTGGGCTGTATCCTTTCTATAAAAAGGAAATTCTGCAGAAACTATTTTACCTCTTTTAAATTAGTTTCTTCCTCAATCATGTCATTAGGCAGTAAAAAATACAATAAAATTCTCTAAACATGATTTTTGGAAATCATCTTTCCCTCAGTGAAGCGCAGACTGGAAATAGGTTGACAAGGGTCTTAGGTTTTTCAGCGCAGAGAAGCTACACCGATCCTCAAAGGGTGCTGGTTACCGTTTAGAGAGATAATTTCCCATCAGGTATGCATCTTCTTAGATAGCATGTGCCGCTGATTTACCTTTATTTTAGTACTGTAATGCTAAAGAAGAACAATCATACGTTTGAGGATCATGTGGCAACNCGCCGCTGATTTACCTTTATTTTAGTACTGTAATGCTAAAGAAGAACAATCATACGTTTGAGGATCATGTGGCAACTTCAGCCTTTGCCGAAGAGCTCATCACTAATTTCTCATTCTCTCGAGTTCACTGTCCCCCCAACGATGACTGATATCCTTCACCAGAACTTTTGATAGTGACATTTCTCATATGTTCAACACACATGCTACTAGATAATAAACTCGATGGCGAATATCAAGAGAACCTTGTTCTNTGACATTTCTCATATGTTCAACACACATGCTACTAGATAATAAACTCGATGGCGAATATCAAGAGAACCTTGTTCTCCTATGTACTTCCTAAGTTCACTTTCAAGCCCCACATGAAACTGTCACCAGTCCACATCTGTATACCAATAGAATGCCCCNACCTTGTTCTCCTATGTACTTCCTAAGTTCACTTTCAAGCCCCACATGAAACTGTCACCAGTCCACATCTGTATACCAATAGAATGCCCCAGCAGTCGTATAACTTAAGTACATAGTCCAGTTGTATTCGGAATTTAATAATTTTGTGATCTCTGCTGCTTTCTTCATTATATGTCAAATCAGCAATTGTAATGACGACTCTACCATGCGCTTAGGTGACATCAATATAGGACTCAGATTAATAAGATAAAGACACATGTGGTCAAATGAACCGGCACATTACTTGCACCCCTTCAGTAAGGAGAAAGCGATTAACTACTTGTCCATATTCATATTACAGGTGAATGCCACAGTAAAGACTTAGCATTAACATCTGAAACCTTAGTGAACTGTCGCCTCCCCCTCCCAAACATATGCAACACTTTTTTTCATCTCTCTAGAAGTTGTTCTACACTATCAGCAAACTGAAAATAAGATGAAAGNCACCCCTTCAGTAAGGAGAAAGCGATTAACTACTTGTCCATATTCATATTACAGGTGAATGCCACAGTAAAGACTTGGCATTAACCTCTGAAACCTTAGTGAACTGTCGCCTCCCCCTCCAAAACATATGCAACACTTTTTTTCATCTCTCTAGAAGTTGTTCTACACTATCAGCAAACTGAAAATAAGATGAAAGNAAAACATATGCAACACTTTTTTTCATCTCTCTAGAAGTTGTTCTACACTATCAGCAAACTGAAAATAAGATGAAAGGGTGTAAACATCGAAACCATACACCAACAAACAAGCACGAACAACATTATTATAAGGAACATTATTAATTATCATCACATGTACAGCATACTTGATAAGCCCTTAGCTGATATTGGCATTTGTGCTACCTCAAGGGGAACTCATTTCAAACCAAGATGCTCAATTTTAATTACTTATGGTTTCTGGATAAAGAGCAGGTATAGATCTTTTTCATAAACTATACTCTCAAATTATGCTTGCATAATGGCTGANATGGTTTCTGGATAAAGAGCAGGTATAGATCTTTTTCATAAACTATACTCTCAAATTATGCTTGCATAATGGCTGAACTTTGGAGATTAATCTACCATATCTGAGTACCTTAATTAATGTCACCATTGTTAGTTCTGTCAACTTCAATAGAAAGAGCACTTCGATTACTTGCAAAAATCGTATGAAGCGATCCTTTGCTTCGTTTCAGGCCAACCACACCTCTTAAAATGAGTACATATTTCTTCCCTTTCATCTTTTCTGAAACATTTCAGCACCAAACATAGCCAGACCCAGCACATTGGAAAAACACATCAACACCCTTGCCATGTTTGGACATCATATATCTTTACCTTTGGTACTTGTAACATCTTAAAATAACAACATAATCTCTGATGTTACACGTCATATCCCACATGAAGCCTTTAAATAGATACAAGAGTGGTCCGAAACCCCAATGAACACTGAAATACCAAATTCACTCTATCTGTGGCCTTCCACATTCTGAGGAGAGGTTTCAACTCCTGACCTTTACAGATGATACTAGATCACCAGCCTTAAAATTACATTTATAATTGGCATTCACCAAGTTATGATCAGCCACCTTTCCTGGTACATCATTAATGATGACTGTAGGATCTCTCCTTCAGGGTTGCTCAACTTTCAGACACATCTTCAACATTATTTCAGCATTTTGAAGCTTGAGTAGCACCACCTCATCCTCAGCTTCGATGACGACTCCTAGTTTTATGACTTTTATGATGGCCTACTCTTTTAGCCGTTATGTTACAGTATGAAGAGAACCCTTAAATTTTTTTGCCCTCTACCCCTTCCTCTAAAGGATAGAAAACCATGACCTTCTTGAAAAGCGGGTATCCCCCTTTAACTAACTTCCATACTTCTTCAAAAAGGGCAGATTATTTCCATTAATTGCACTGCTGCGCAACTATATCACGGAGGTTGATCTTCGATAACGTTGATCATGGGGAACTCCAAAAATATGTGGGGGAATGCTGCGTTTAAAGAATTCGATTTATACCTTAAGTCCATTTACCACACATTTTTTCTGCAGTTCGCATGAGTTGCCACTCGTACGAGGATTTGAATGTTTGAAAAAAGTAGGCATTCGACTCTCTATTCACTTTTTTGTTACATACTACAATTAGTATAAGAGATCCACCTTAGTTCCGCATCGGTACGCTTCCGCCGTTGGAACCATGCCACATCTGGATCATTCACCAGTACAGTTATAAAAACTCTATGATTGAAACGAACTCCATGTAATTAAAACAAAATATCCTCCTTTTTATGCCTGTTTTCCAGTTACCGACACATCTTCGTGAATCGTTAGAGACGACTGCACTTAACACCTACTGGGGGCTCTTCAGTTAGTCTGGAAGAAACAGCAGTTGCCTGTAGAAACTGCAGCTGTTGGTCAAATTGCAGCAAAATAACAGAATTATGTTGAAATTGTTATAATAATTATTTCTTTGAATGCAAGAGATCAATCAGGATATAAAATTAACGAATAATGATTAGGAAGTTTCGTATTAAGGAGCTGTACCACCATTGAAAAAAAAAATCCCACTTCATTTGACTTGGAACGAAAATGCGACTTCCTACATGCTAGGTAGCCATGGAAATACGACAGATAATTTTGGTGTTAGGGTGTACTTTTAAGACTGGGCGGGTGAAGGCATCTAATATTGTTATGTTTTACTGGTCTGCATCATTCCCCTTGCCCTGTCCCGCACGAGCGAGCGAAGGAGAGTGCGAAGGTCAGGATAAAGTGGTAATGAGATAAGCGGGTGGCGATTTACAAAGGCAAGCCACCGCGTTAAGCCTATCGCGACTCAAGTGCTCCTGACCTTGGGAGGATTGAATTTATGAGGTTATTTTTGAAAGAATGTTCTGGTCAACGCCCTTGCCTCTCTCAGCGATACTCGGGGTGTGGGGAACCTTCTACATCACCCCAGCGAGTTTATTTAAGCCACGACGGGCCTCCGAGCCGACAGTTAACAGTTTGGAGGATTGTGCGATATGAAGGACCAGGTGTGCGAAGACAAAGAAGCGACGAGCCACGAGGACGTCGATTGGCGGTGAGAGCGACCAGGGGGAGTCAAGTCTGTGGACTGCAACATCGGTACAGCGGAGAGTGAGACTGACGGGTGGCACTATTGAACTGGATGCGTGAGTGTAAGGCATTTGGAATGATGGAAATAGGCAGATTGAATATGTGTAAACAATGAGTTCGAATTAAGAGACTGTAACCAATATGTAGTCTTTGGTAAGAACTCTAATTAGAATTAAGATAGATATTAAATGTTGCAGTCACTGAGAATAACAAGAGTAATAGTGTGGACTGGAAGGCTAGTTTAACGTTTTAAATAATAGCTGTGTGACTAAACGAATAATCAGATTTAGTTCTTTTATCTTAATTAAGACCTCCATTCTTCATAAACTCGGATATGCCTATCTGGTGTCTTGTAAATATATTTTGAGACATCCTTGAGGAAGCATGAAGTAGACAAAAGTTCGATATTCCCACCCCGGAATACCTGGTTTAGTTTGAGCGTGATTTATCGAAATCTCTCTTAGGCGAATGCAGGAATGGATTTCCTTTCTTCCTTCCTTTTTTTTTTTTTAACATATTACCGTCTACCAGCTGCACGAAGATTGTTGCAGATTATTTGAAAAATCTACATTTTTATTTCAAATGAAATTGCTGCATGTGTTCTAGTCTAGTCCCATACTTCAAGAAATCAAACTTCCGACTAGTTCAGAACACAGGTTTCAACACATATCGCGTGTTGCAAACCTTTACTTGAAGTCCTTCAACTCGCCCAGAAACGGCATTTTCAGACACGGCGGTATCTCAAAGTGTACTAGGCGAATAACTGTGAAAGTAGTACCTCAAACTGTATTATGGCGTGACTTCATGAAGTACCGGATCAGCCCGTGTTAAAGCCAGGCCACCAGCTCACTGATTTTAACCCTTACTGGCAACGGATTACTTGATAAGCGTGACGATTTCGTCCTTAATCGCACCCTTACTGTTGCACAAAATAGGTACAGACAGGCGAGAGCATTAGCCTTGTCACCTTGTCATACCCAATTTAGTTTAGGTTTTCAGGAGCTTCAGATAAGACATTCTCTGATGTGTACTGTTCTTAAACCGACGCAGCACTCGTTTCTTATAGCCAACAAGCTGTAGGCTTCGGCCGGCCCAGGCTGATATTAGTGACGGCCCGGCTGTTTACTAACTGTTACAAAAGTATTCAGCACGAATCGACAAACGCGCAACTGATTATACAGATACTAATGTTTTTGGCATGGCATCAGGCGGCGCGCGCAGCTACCTCTCCCTTCATTGGCCGCACCCCGCTCCCTGTAAACTCATCCGCCAGCAGTTGCGGATCTTACAGTTCTGGGCCTCGCTCCTTGTGCTTTACGCGCAGACAGTTCTCTATACCAGGTACGAATTGGTAAAGGCCAAGAAATGATCGATTCCATTCTGTCTTTAATGACACAGTTATGGACGAGACAGTAAGGGGAACATTCGCCCACCGTATTGGATTCTTATTTCTTTAACCATTTTTACGTTTTTTAAAAGAGAAAATGGCAAAATTACCCTTGTACACAACTAGCTATCGACCTTACACTACAGTACAGGAAAGACCGGGGAACTACAAACTCATAATTACGGCACAATTTTAACTCTGCCAAAATTTGGCACAATTAATATTGTGACATGAATACGAGTTTGTAGTTCAGCATTTATGTTTGTACTGTTAGTAAGGCCAATAGCTAGTGGGGTATAGAAGCACTTTAGGGATTTTCTTTTTTAAAAATAAAAACAAGCTGAGAAACTAAGACTCCAATAGAGGCATTATACACTGAAGAGCCAAAAAAACTGGTACACCTGCCTAATATCGTGTAAGGCCCCCCGAGCACGCAGAAGTGCCACAAGACGACGTGGCATGGTCTCGACTAATGTCTGAAGGTATGCAGGAGGCAATTCACATCGTGAATCCTTCAGGGCAGTCCAAAAATCCAATCTGCGCCAATTTGAGAAAGGGTTGCACGTCTGTCACGTTTAATGATTCTCGTCAGTCGTCGTTTGTCCCGTTCTTTCACGATCTTTTTCCGGCCACAGCGATGTCGAATATGCGATGTTTTACCGGATTCCCGATATCCACGGTACACTCGTGAAATGGTCGTACGCGAACATCCAAATGTTATCACTACCTCGGAGATGCTATGTCCCATCTCTCGTGCGCCGACTATAACACCACGTTCAAACTCACTTAAATCTTGATAGCCTGCCATTGTAGCAGCAGTAACCGATCTAGCTGCCGACCACATCGCGTTACTCTGATTGGTTCCATACCTATGTTACTTGCATATGCACGCCTATACCAGTTTTTTTGGCTCTTCAGTGGACATACATAAACAAACAAATGCATTTCGAATAGGACGGCTGGGTGAAATACAGGGTTGACACTAAGGTACAGTATNTACATACATAAACAAACAAATGCATTTCGAATAGGACGGCTGGGTGAAATACAGGGTTGACACTAAGGTACAGTATTTATTTCACGTTTATGATTTACGTTTTCGTCGTATCGGTTTCAGTCTGCTTTACAGACCAACGACAAGCTGGAAGGTGGAATAATTGTCAGTCTTCAAGATAAGAGATCTGCGCCGCAGTTTAATTTAATGGTTGGTATAAATAAAACTAAGTAGCTGCTCAAAACTCATGAGTTTGAAGCATATGATTGGCTTCGCATTGATAAAAGAACGCTCTGTTTTATAGGCCGTACGCTTATAATCTTTCTTGGCATGTCGCAGTTACAGAGTTTAACAGTTCAGCATGAATATGTCTTTTTAAGATATATATTTGGGTTTGTTTAACATGGTTTAAAACTGAATTTATATTAATATCGTCAGATGTGAACATAAGTACAATCTATAAATTTAATTATTACAAATAAAGTCACCATAAATTTGAGGGGAAAAAAAACTACCAGGCATTATTATAGCTAGAAATGGTTGGGAAATTAGCACTGAATCATTTTCATACGTCGTTGNCAATCAAAGTTTGGGGACCTTCCAACAATAAAATCGCGTGTACGCCACTGCACGAAGGAATGCTCGATCGGGACAAAATTTTTCCATGGAGAATTGAACGCGCGGCCGCCAACCTACGCATCGCCAGGAACATATTTCGCTATTTTTTTTCACCTTCTGGATACAAGAGCGACCTTGATGAAAACACACATACCTCGTAATTCAGCACCGCTGCCTGCAAAGTGAGCGCATACCCTCCCACGCGCGCGCGTTAAGTATTTTAATAGCCGTTTCCGCGCCAAAAATAAAAGCCAACGGCGGTTCATCAGCGTGCTTCAAATTGATTTCGACCGCGCTCGGACCATGATGGGGGGAGGGGGTCGACTGAAAACAAGCGGTTCATTACTGAAATTGAGCGCCTGAAACGTAATTAATTACGATGGGAAATCAATTGTTCGTTAGTTGGGAACCGCGCTTCATAAACAAGGCGCGGCGCAGCGGTAATTTGACGAGGCGCGCATTCTTGCCGTTGGTCGGCGAAGCGAGCGCAGGCGCGTCGATCATCATCTACCGCTGCGGTCGCCGCGGCTAAAACCCCGCTAGCTGCGCGGTCAGATNATCTTAAATTCAGAGGAATTTGTGGGAATTCATTGTGTAACATTTTTTTTTTTGGGATGAACAAAAAAAATATATATAGTAGTCATAAATAACACTATGTTAATTAATCATTCAAAGTCCGTGGATATAGCAAAATTTTTAAGTTATTTGCCACAATTACTCTAACAATGTTTACTCAAAAAAATTTTATTTTTATTGTGCACGCATTTATTTATAAAATAGTACATTCGGAAAGTATAACAAAAATTAATATTGATATTNATCTTAAATTCAGAGGAATTTGTGGGAATTCATTGTGTAACATTTTTTTTTTTGGGATGAACAAAAAAAATATATAGTAGTCATAAATAACACTATGTTAATTAATCATTCAAAGTTCGTGGATATAGCAAAATTTTTAAGTTATTTGCCACAATTACTCTAACGATATTTACTCAAAAAAATTTATTTTTATTGTGCACGCATTTATTTATAAAATAGTACATTCGGAAAGTATAACAAAAATTAATATTGATATTCAAAACAATTTTTTTTTTAAACAAAAATAGTGAAATTTGTTTTTCGTGTTTGCCATTCGATAAATTCAAAACAAATAAATAAATGCTTATAATTGAGACTGAGGGAATTCTGATATTGTTTTTTTCTTGGAAGTTCGAGTGGGATTAAAATAAATAGTTTCAAGAAATATGCAAATTTCCAGAAACTGGGAAAAGAAAGGAAACGGTTAGGCAATGACGTATCACCAAAATATGTGAGAACTAGTTAAGAGGACTAGCGAGTTTTTTCCACATTTGACTCTGCCAGTGAGAATTTCGTTACTGGTAAAAAGCACTCACAAATATCCATAGCCTACATTTAGGTATAGGCTTATACACACCCTTCCAGACATAATGCGTGTGTATTTATTTAAAAAAAAATGCACAGGTATGCAAAATTTAAATCGTTAAAAGTTTTTTTAATAATACGTTTATATTTTTCATTATACACTTAGATATGTTAAAAAATAGTGTCTTAAAACATTTTAGCACATCGCATATACCCGTAAGGGGATTACTTACATTTGTAACAAAAAAACAGGACATTTATTTTTCTACACATATTTATTGCGAAATATGAAGAATATAGAAGATATCAGTGTGTTTTTGTCTTAATTACATAATTAAATATNAGACATATTTATTGCGAAATATGAAGAATATAGAAGATATCA
This sequence comes from Clitarchus hookeri, assembly GCA_002778355.1. Classification (NCBI taxonomy): domain Eukaryota; kingdom Metazoa; phylum Arthropoda; class Insecta; order Phasmatodea; family Phasmatidae; genus Clitarchus; species Clitarchus hookeri. Next base: position 341,148 of record NQII01000843.1, on the reverse strand, counting down.
GTGTGTTTTTGTCTTAATTACATAATTAAATATATATGAAATCAAACAATAATTTTCGAAAAATTTGTTAATATCTTGGTTTTTTTTTATTTGAAACTTTGTTTTGTCGCTCTACGCTTATACGTTTTTTTCTGTATCGTCTTTGTGTAACATACAGCAGTAGTCAGCCATCATGCTGACGTCCCAACGACCCTGGTATCTTCTTTCTACATCTTCAAGGTCTTGGTGGAAGCGTTCACCCTGTTCTGCGCTGTAGTCTCCGGGATTAGTCGNCATCTTCTTTCTACATCTTCAAGGTCTTGGTGGAAGCGTTCACCCTGTTCTGCGCTGTAGTCTCCGGGATTAGTCGGGAAATGCACAATATGAGAATTCCAAAAATGTATCTTTAAACTCATATTGTAGCCAAGATTTTTGTGACTATTAATTTCCGTAGTATTTCATCACAAGCTGAACAAACTTTGTGCGGAGCCTAGCGTTTATCTTGATGTAATATCTTTCTTCCAAAATAAGCACAATGTGCCTTTTCTATGATATCACCAATATTTCTTCATTGTTTTTTTTTTTTACAGTACATTGTCCACAAATATAACAAAATATATCTGCACTATTTTTACCTTGTCTCGAAGCCTATATTTTTTACTATTCGAAAGGCACAGAACACTCGAGCATTAAACACCCGCGTTCCTTACAAAATGAGTAGTGACACTGCTTGAGGCCGAGTGCGAAAAGGAGGGGCGGGGGATTTCCAGTTATTTGCAACGCTCTCTACCGACAGAATTTATTTACGAGAATGTTTTGTAGTTAATGTAGACAGAAAAAGTTTATTACTTTAATGAATATGACAAAAATAACGTATACATATATAAACGTTTTGCAGAACAACGTGATGTGATACGTGNTATTACTTTAATGAATATGACAAAAATAACGTATACATATATAAACGTTTTGCAGAACAACGTGATGTGATACGTGCGCAAAATTGCAAGTCATTGTCGCGTTCAGAAGCCCAATGTCTATAACAATCACATAAATTCATTAAGAACGCTTTTTAATCGCAGACCTGTGTTATCATTGTATCTAACCAAATTAAAACCATGAAAGTTGAGGGAAGATGCCAGAGAGGCTTGAATTTATGATAAAAATACACTGATATCTACACCAGCCACGTGGAGAGAGAGAGAGAGAGAGAGAGAGAGAGAGAGAGAGAGAGCACTGCATGTCTAGAAACAGCCACGTGGAGATAGATACGTACTTTCAAAGTCTGTGGTGTTTATGGACAATTATTTGAAGCTATTGCTTGCTGAGTACCTGTTTTATAGTTTGGAGCTATGCTTTACTAAGGCCCATAAAACACAGTTACGTTCTAAGCACTAAACTTTTATTTACTTTGCAATGCAGGAACGGTAGTTTGCGCAAAAGATGGCAGTAAAACTACTCCGATCCAAGACCATAGATTAAAAATAAATGCGTGTGGCATCGTCCCCCATATTCATATTATTTTATTTATATTTACCAATATGATTGGAGTTTAGTAGTCTTTCATAGCGAGAATACTAATAAATCTTCTCTTTTCGAACAGATAACGTCCAACCTATGTGAGGACAACGGATCGTGCTTCCTGGTCGGAGTAAAGCCTACTAGTTGCTTCAAAAGATATGAAAAAGGGGAGAATAATCATATGAGATTAATCTAAGATGTGTCTTATTTTCCACAGAATCCTAAAATTGAAATTGGAAACGCTACTAAATTAGAGCGTGATATTGCAGGTAATTTAGTAATTCAACAAGTTATTTTCTACACACAAATGCTAGTCTGTATCAGAACATTACTTGTAAAAGATCACCTTGTAAAAGATGACGGAAGATTCTTAATAAAGAATTTTCAATGTCTAGAAGATGCTGGTTTTCCACCAACACTAAAAATTATTCGTTAAATGGTTTTCCGTTTCGCCGGGAATGATTGCTGCGTGAAACACAGGTTTTTAACACCCGTACTAAATTAGCTGGCTGTGACTGTCTACAGCTGTTTTGAAAAATCATTCTGAACTGACAGTTAGGAAGGCACAAGGCATCTCCACCGAACGTGGGCTGGGAGTGTGCCGAAAAGAGGTCGTCGGAGTACTTAAGGTGCATCGGTACTCGCCATTTTGGATTTATCCATATTTCACCATAACTTACATCTAAGCTGGTTCAACGACATTTCTCGCACGACAAAGTATAAATAACAGCTACTCAAGCATTATCGAATTGTTAGGTTTTCACTGTCTTTATTAGTGTTTAGCTAGTAACAGCAGGGAAGAAGTACGTGATTTTTCCTGCGGGAAACTACAGCAGTTAAAGCAACCACAGTAGTCGAGCAGTACGAACTTCAGAAAATGTACAGAGGAATGCTCTGTGTTGAGTAGTTCTATTCATTGAACACAAACATTTTTAATTCAGGCTTTTGCGAAAATTCTAAAAATCCAAGATGTTG